>CANXYC010623006.1:0-17510 GCA_948193065.1 Aleurites moluccanus | reverse complement strand
ATTTTTTGTGTTTATATCTTTTCTGTTATATATATATATATATATATATATATATATATATATATATATATATATATATATATATATATATATATATATATATATATGCTGACTTCCAATGGCTAAACTAAACACCTCACTAAACCAGAGACTTATTTATTTTTTTTATATATATATTCTCTGTTTTCCTTCATTTTCTCACTAATAAAACAATTTTCATTCCTTCCATAATCTCCAACCAACCCACCCAACTTAACCATAAAAAAAAGGAAAAAAATTTACCTAGTTGCTTACTGATTGATTTGATCAAATTGGTCTTCTCTATTTCATATTCTCTAATGAACTATTTGCTGCTTCATTGATTCATATCCTTTACTGAATCATTTTGTAGGCAACCCTATTATTTCCCTAACCTAATTGTGTTATGGTATATTTATAGCTCACTGAGTACTCTATGCACATATTTTAGTTGTTTAATATTTTCAGGTCACGAGTAAATTAGAAATGGTTCCAAAGGTTTCTTTCTTCCTCAATTGGACCAAATTTTGTCATGTATAGTTCTTTCACATATTATATGTTTTGTACTCTAGACTGCTCCATGGTAATATTATAATAGTTTGTAATAGTATCATAGCTGATTATGTAATATTAGACAATGGAATGTTATATATATAAATATATGGTTAGTATGTGAATGGATGTTTGGAAATAGTACTGGTTGATATGGAAAGAATATGGCATGATGTGATAGTAGGAATGGATAGACAGAATAATAAGAGTTCTACGGGTATTGGTAGTTTAATTTTTCCCACATACTAAAATAGTTATATTCCAAATTTGGGACGTGACAAAGTTGATATCAAAGCATAGTTTGAATAAGAATACAATTCAGAAAGGTGTCAGTAAGATATAGGGAACTATTGAGCATAAGATATGTTGTTACGTCATTTACAATATTTTTATATATGTGTTTATTTTTCATTGTCTGTTATGTGACATATAGTTTTGTGTTTGTTCTTATAGTGATCAAAGATGTCGCCTAGAGGACGACCCCTTGGTTGAGGTCGTGGTAGAGTAGAGGAACCTATCAGGGAACCTGAGATAGCATCAAATGAATCACTAGCTAGGGAAAAATTAGTAGAACCACCTTGAATGAGATGAAGAACACAGGAGGCCAATGAGGTTAGGAACCTTGGAGACTGGAGATGATGGCATTGAGATGAGAATTAGAGGAGCTTAGACAAGCTAGATAGACAGCTCCACCAGTAGTTCCAACAGCTACTCTACTAGCTCCTATGCTACCTGTAGCTTTTTTGGGAGAACCTATAGCTATACATGAGGGTCGCCATATTATTAAAAAGGGTGGAGTTAGTATGTTTGAATTTCTAAAACTGTGACTACCTAATTTCAAGGGTGAACAAGGTGAGGACTTGAATGACTTTTTGGATAAGGTAGAGAAAGTAGTAAAGAGACTACCATGCTCAGATGTCAGAGCAATAGAGTTGGTGAGTTTATTGTTAAAAGAAAATGCATGAGATTGGTTTACTTATCACATTGAGAATCAAATATACAGTGTTGTACCACCTACCTGAAGCAGTTTAAAAGAGCTTTACTGGATGAATTCCTTACAGAGGAAACAAAGGAAAGTAAGATAGTTCAGTTTGAGCAACTCCAACAACGGAACCTCAGTGTACCAGAGTACGCTAATGAGTTTGTTAAGCTGAGAAAATATGTTAAAAGAATAGCACCCACAGAGGCATATCTTATTAGCCATTTTAGGAGGGGATTGTATGCATCATTGTACAATGCATTATTGGCCACAAAGTTCACTTCTTTGATGAATCTCATTGATAAAACAACATAAATGGAGGGAAAATATAAAGAGGAATGAGCAAAGAAAGAATGAAGAAGGAAAGGAAGAATGGGTAGCCAACAGAGAAAATGTGAGGAAAGTTCTCAGACTAAGGCAGCAGAGTCAATGGCCAAAACTAGTCAAAGTCAGTTGGCAAGTAGCCAGAGAAAGAGACAAACCAAGACTGTTGCAGAACCATTAGCATTTGGCTATTCCAAGGGTTCATCCAGACTAGTACAACAGATGCCAAATATTCCTACATGTATTAGATGTGGTAAAAGACATAGAGGAGAGTCCAGATGAGAGACCGGTGCATGCTTAAGGTATGGCCAACAGGGACATTTTGTCAGAAATTATGCTAATACTGGTATTCAGCAGACTACCACAGTAGCATCTCAACCAACTTTCCAGATGAGCAGAAATGAGAATAAAAGAGCTGAAGTAAAAGGTAGAGGACAGGAGTAGAGCCAGAGTAACAATCAGGTACTAGCTAGATGAGGCCGGGGTAAAGTATTTGTAGTGAATTCGTAGAAGGTACTGAAATGAAATGCCACAGTGATAGGTATGGTTAATATTAAGAATGAACGTACATAGGTATTATTTGATTTGGGTGCTACCCATTTATTTGTTTCATCATTTTTTATATCTAAATTGGGTAAAGAGAAATAATTAATGCAAATATCCCTAGAAATATCTACCCTCATACGTGAGAGCATGGTTATCAAAATAGGATTGGACAAGCCGATCGAACTGAAAAAACTGAGAACCGAATCAAGGACTGGTTCGGTCAACTTCCATTTACTCATCCCTAAAAATTGGTTAAAAAAATTTATGAATCGAATGGTTAACCGGTAAATCGATCTAACCAAACTAATTTTTTCAGTTCAAAGGGTCAGTTTTTTTTTTTTAATTTTTTTTTATCAAAACGATTTCGTTTTTATCAAGCAAAAAGGGCGCAGTTTTGAGTTAAAAGAAATTAAGAGAATTTCAGCAACTTCATTTCAATTTTACCCCAAGCCAAAACCTATCGGATGTTAAAATCATGACACTATTGCATGTTACCCTTTTGTGTGAGTAGATGTTTGAGCAAGTGAATGTCCACAACTTACTATATATATAACTTTTGACTTAATGTGATTGGATTGATACCATAAAAAATATGCTCTTATATAAATTTTTAATTTCTATAATTGCATTTTATTTATTTTCATCATATATATAATAAATTTCAAATTATATATACATATATATGTATACAGATTTTTCTCGGTTTAATCGGTTAGATCCAGGTTGAACTTCTAACTCTCTGACCCTCTGACTTCACCGGTTCTTTAACCGGTCCGATTTTGAAAACATGGGGTGGGAGTACAGAGGTGAAATATGTGTATATAGGATGTGAGGTGGAGATTGAGGGTAGAATATTGACAGTGGACCTAGTAGAATTACCAGCATTGGAATTGGATGTGATACTAGGGATGGATTGGTTGGCTAACTATCATTCAATGATTAATTGTTATGGAAAGATGATAGAATTTCATCCAGAATAGCAAGATAAATTTATATACCAAGGTGATAGATGTGATACCAGAACTAAATTGATATTGGCCATTGGAGCAAGGTGACTTCTCCGGAAAGGTTATCTAGCATATTTGGCGAGTGTGGTAGATACTAAATCAACTCCTAAGGGATTAGACCATATCTCTATTGTTAATGAATTACCAGATGTTTTTTCTAAAGATCTCCCTAGTTTGCCACTGGAGAGGGAGATTGAGTTTGAAATAGATGTCTATCCGGGTATTGATCCCATTTCAATTCCACCATATCATATGGCTCCATCAGAATTGTCACGACCTATTTCTGAATTGCAACAGTCTTAGGGCACGGGAGATGCCAATAGCGACCGACACCCGTAGAACCCAGTATCACATGCACAATCTATAAACCACAATATAATATCCATTTTAGTTAATTACTATCAATTCTGTTATTCTGTAATTCATTCTGTAATTTCCTGCAATTGGTTGTAATAGTTATAATAACATATCACATATTTATCATATATCATCAAATATCTCATAATAACATCATCAACATATATACATGTTTATTTCCTAGCTAACCCATACATACCCCATGGAGCAGCTAGAGTATGAACACCAAAATATAAAAATACAGAAAATATACATCAATGACTATAGCAGAAATCTTCGGATGACAGATGACGGGATTCTGCAGCCTACTCCTCTCATGAAATGGGTAAACAATGAAAAAGTGAGTATATAGGATACTCAGTGAATCTATATGCATCATCAATGAAATATAGGTTGGAATGATGATATACACATGATAAAGGAATGCTGGTACAGTATCAATCATGTCGGTTTATAGAATCAGTATCAGAAATCAATAGAAATATCAAGGGTCATATCAAGTCATAGAATCATATGGTAAGACAGATATAGGGCCCTGAAACACGTAGACTATGTGTAATCACACAGTCGATCACATATCACATAGGCATAAGACTGATTAGGTCATATGGTCGAGACCAATAACCCTTCCCAGCTAGGGCATCAATATCAATGTGCATATTACCGATAATATGTACCCACTACCCTGTCGGAGCGGTAGCTCTCAAACCACATTTAGGTCAATACAAATAAATATCACATCAATAGACACCATTATGCAATAATGGTATCATCATTGTCAATAAACTCAATATCTTTCAAATCAAATAATATTTGAATCAAAGGCATTCAAGATAGAATATATAAGCAAGGATAAAGGTTATGGTATACAACAAAGGTTGGTTCAGCAAGGAAAATTGGTAGGCCAATTGGCATGCCAACGTCATTGGCGACAATGGAATTCAAATGGTAGGCCTATGGAATACAAAGCAATAGGCCAAAGGCAAATGAACTAGGCATTTCATCAAACATATGGTGGGCATATAATGGCAAGCCAATAGGTTAGGTTAGGGTGCAAAATTGACTTCCCAATTCAACCAACATCAAGCTACATTGTCAACAATGGTATAAGCGTCAAGGAAACAATATTAAATATCATCAAATGAGGTCAAATTGGCTATGGTAATCATGAAAAAAGAAGAAGCAAAATTCAAGGCAATGAATAGTAACAAAAGGTTCAGCCAAAGATGAATTTCCAAACCAAGTTTTCAATTTCAATTTTAACACAAATGTCATATTATTAGATGCATATTAGACTCACCTAATGCTTCAAATTCCTTTGAACAATCCAATTCCAACTCAATTCACCAAATGAGCTCTAAAGCACACCTTTGTCAAATATTGTTTTCTACATTAAATAAACCATCAATTAGTTGCCTATTCATATCCAATTGACATATTCTAACATCAATTAACAAAATCTAACACTAAATCATCAAACCCTTTCTTACAACTTCAAATAAGCTAGGCAAAATTGGGCATTCCTATCAATTAGCATCAATTGATGCAATTTAACTACAAACCCATCTAATTCAACCTAAATAACATCTAATTAAACCATAAAAACAAATAAAACACTTCTTTACCTCTAAATGAAGTGGTAGCCAAAATCCTTAAGCCCAATTTCCTTGAATTCCTTTGCGATTTCAAGCAAATAAATGGAGGGAAAAGGTAAAGCTAGGTTAAAACTCAACTATTCTATGATTTTTCCTTACAAACTTTGATTGGAAATAAAGAAATTTGGATAAGAAGATGAAGAATGGGTTACAGCCAAGCAATGGAAAGAAGAAGAGAAATGGCGAAATTTGCCTAAGTAATTCTTTTATACAAAAATCAATTTGGTAAATTATAACTAAATCTCCAAACTTCCATATATCACATTTTGGTCCAAAATCTTATGTAATTTATTCTGTCAATTTTGTCAGGATTTAGAATTTAAAGTGGGGAGTCAATAAGCTTATTTTAATTTATACTTGTTTATAAAATTAGTTTCAGAGTCATCCTGTAACTCCGACGGATCCATTTCCACTTTTCACCTTAAACTTCCATTTATTTACAATTTTGCCATTGGTTACTTTTTCAGTGTTCCTAAATGATTTTCACTTCTTTTTTTTTATCAAAATTACACATATTTTATGGTGATCTTTTACCCCTAGGTCAACTTCAAAAATTCATCTATTGATCGGACTGCTAATTTCTCGGCAGTGTTTTCGACACCGCCGCTTTCCAAAAAAGTAACTAGTTCGCTTTCTAACTGTGTCTCTAAAATTATTTCCCATTATTTCAAAACTTTTCAATCACATTCTGAGAACTAATTCATACATGTGAGTTAGAAATTTATAAGGTATTACATTCTACCCCCTACAAATAAATTTATCCTCAAATTTAAATAAAACATACCTTATTGCTGGAACAGGAATGAATATCTGCTCCACATCTCCTGTTCACTCTCCCAAGTGCACTCTTCCATGGACTAGTTTCTCCAGAGTAATTTGACCATCGAGATCTCCTTGTTTTGCAACTGTCTAACTTGTCGA
Source organism: Aleurites moluccanus (assembly GCA_948193065.1). Taxonomy (NCBI): domain Eukaryota; kingdom Viridiplantae; phylum Streptophyta; class Magnoliopsida; order Malpighiales; family Euphorbiaceae; genus Aleurites; species Aleurites moluccanus. The sequence goes on along the minus strand of CANXYC010623006.1, from coordinate 11,151 downwards.
TTAATAATCTCCACTGGTAGCTCCTCATAAGACAAGTCATCACTGAGATCCACATCCTGAATCTCCAATATGTGTGACAGATTAGACACATACTTCCGCAGAATAGAGATATGAAAAACTGGATGTACGTGGCTTATACTAGGTGGAAGAGCCAATCTATAGGCCACATTACCAATCTTCTCAAGAATCTCAAATGGGCCTATAAACCTTGGTGATAACTTTTCCCTCTTCCTAAATCTCATCACACCCCTTATCAGTGAGACCTTAAGGAAGACATGATCACCAACTGCAAAATGTACATCCTTTCTCTTCGGATCAATATAACTCTTCTGCCTACTGAAGGCAGTCCTTATCTGATCTCTAATCATAGACACCTTTTCCATAGTCTCCCCGATCAACTCTGGCCCCTCTAGTTGCTTCTCTCTTGGCTCCACTCAACACATTGGAGATCTATATTTTCTACTATATAGTGCTTCAAATGGAGCCATACCAATAGAAGAGTGATAACTGTTGTTATAGGAGAACTTTATCAAAGGCAGATAATAATCCTAGTTACCTTTGAAACCCAAAACACACAATCTTAACATATCCTCCAAAGTCTGGATTGTCCTCTTCGATTGCCCATCAGTCTGCAGATGAAAAGTAGTACTGAATCGTAACTGGGTACCCATAGCCTCCTAAAACTTATGCCAAAATCGAGAAGTGAACTGTGTACCCCTGTCTGGAATAATCATCAAAGGAACTCCATGAAGTTGCACAATCTTATCCACATACAATTGTGCATACTGAGCTGTCGTGTAACTGGTCTTAACCTCCAGAAAATGAGAAGACTTCGTTAAACATTCAACAATCAGCCATATAGAATCTTAACCCCTCGAAGTCCTCGGTAGACCAACTATAAAATCCATAGTCACTTACTCCCATTTTCACTCTGGCAACTCAATCTTCTGAAGTAGCCTTGATGGCTTCTGATGCTCGAACTTAACCTGCTGATAGGCTAAGCATTTAGACACAAACTGAGCTACATCTCTCTTCATCCCTGGCCACCAATACACATCCCTCAAATCATGGTACATCTTGATAATCCCTGGATGTACATTATATGATGAGTAGTGAGCCTCTCTCATAATCCAATCCCGTAGCCCATCAAAATATGGTACACATATGCGCTTTCCAAATCTCAGTACTCCATCCTCTACTGTAAACTCTGTCATCTTCCCATTCTGTACCTCTCCCTTGAGCTTCAGTAGATAAGGATCCTTGTTCTGAGCCACTTTAATATAATCAATAAACAGTGACTTCACCCGAAATTAGGCTATCAGAGCCTAGTTACGATCCTGGGATCCCAACTCCAACTCCACTCCCACATCTGCCAACTCCCTCATCTCTTGAATCAATAGCCTCCTGCCAATCACGATATGAGCTAAACTGCCCATTGATTTCCTGCTCAGTGCATCCGCCACTTCATTGCCTTACCCGGGTGGTAAAGGATCTCGAAGTCATAATTCTTAAGTAACTCCACCCATCTACGCTGTAGAAGATTCAAATCCTATATATTGTAGAATCTTATGATCAATATATATCTCACATTTCGATCCATTCAAGTAATGTCTCCAAGTCTTTAATTCAAAGATCACAGCCGCCATCTCTAAATCATGGGTTGGATAATTTGCTTCATGCTTCTTCAACTGACGAGAAGCATAAGCAATTACCCTACCAATCTGCATCAGCACACATGCCAGACCAATCCGAGAAGCATTACAATAAACAATAAATTTCTCCCCCTCTACTGGTAATGCCAATACTGGAGCACTAGTGAGGCAATACTTCAAAGTCTGGAAGCTGCGATCATACTCATCAGTCCATACATACCGCTCCTGTTTCCTCATCAATCTAGTCAATAGAGCTGCAATTCGAGAGAAATCCTTCACAAACCTCCTGTAATAACTAGCCATACCCAGAAAACTGTAAACCTCTGAAACACTGGTAGGCTGAGGCCAATTAACAACTACTTCTATCTTCTAAAGATCCACCTTAATCCCATCCTTACAAATCACATGTCCCAGAAAACACACTTTGGTTAGCCAGAACTGGCATTTAGATAACTTAGCATATAACTAATGCTCCCGAAGTGTCTGCAACACAATCCTCAGATGCTCCACATGCTCCTCCTGACTCCTAGAATAGATAAGTATGTCATCAATGAATACAATGACAAACTTATCTAAATATGACCTGAACACCCTATTCAAATCCATAAAAGCAGCAGGTGCATTGGTCAACCCGAATGGCAATACCAAAAACTCATAATGCCCATATCGGGTCCTGAAAGCAGGCTTTGGTATATCACCCTTCTTAATCTTTAACTGGTGATACCCAAACCTCAAATCTATCTTCGAAAAATGGCTGACATCTTACAGCTAATCAAACAAGTCATCTATCTGAGGCAATGGATACTTGTTCTTCACTGTCACCTTATTCAACTGTCTGTAATCTATACACATCCTCAATGAGCCATCTTTCTTCCTTACAAATAGTACCAGTGCACCCCAAGGAGAACTACTCAATCTGATGAACCCTTTATCTAATAGCTCCTGTAACTGTATCTTCAATTCCTTCAGTTTTGTTGGAGACATTCTGTATGGTGGAATAGATATAGGATCAGTTCCTGCATACACCTCAATCTCCCTGTCGGGGGACAATCCTAGCAACTCATCAAGAAATACATCAGGAAACTCTTGAACCACCGGTATCTGATCCAACTGTACAGAAGACCTCTATACATACAATACATGTGCTAAATAGGCTGGACAACCTTTTTCAATCTTCCTCCTGGCCTGGATAGCAGAAATCATGAAACTCAAACTCTGGTTGCCCCTCAGGCTGAAATCTAACCCTCTTCCGATAACAATCTATAACTGATCGGTGCCTTGTCAGCCAATCCATACCCAAAATAACATTTAGCTCTAACATAGGCAACTCAATCAAATCAGCACGCAATAAATGATCATCAATCTTAATAATGTAATCGGGGTAATAAAAATCCACATCAACAGTATCACCCATAGAAGTAGCAATCATCAAAGGCATATCTAATAATCTCCTATCCTTATTCAATTTAGGTGCAAAGTGTGGTGACACAAAAGAATGAGTAGCACCAAAATTGAATAAGGCATCCGCAATTTCATTCTGAATTAAGATAGTACCTGTAACCATATTGTCTGCTCTCTGGGCCTCCTGGTATTAACAGCAAACACTCTGCCCTGGCCCCTACCAGCTAGAGCCTGACTACTACAGGGAGCCTGTCCTCTCCTGCCTCTGCCTTTGCCTATAGCCTCTCTACCCATATTTTGACTCATCTGAACCACTAGCTGAGAAACCGTAACAGATGGCTGCTGCTGCTCACCCCATAGAGGACATCTGCTAATGAAGTGACCCTGCTGTCCACACTTCATACAGGCTCCTGTCTGTAACTGGCACTACCCTCCGTGCCTCCGACCACAAAATCCACAAATAGGAATGTTGGGTGTCTGTGCATCTAGTCTCGAGGAACCCTGTGAATAAGAAGGTACAGACCGTACCACTGGTGGTCCCTTACTCTGAACTCTCCTCCTCTGACTACTAGCAGATGATCTCTGCTCAAATCGAGACACTGGCTCTATCTGTCTAGAATGAGAACTGCTCTTCCCCTTCCTAATCTGTGATCTTGGACCCCCTTTCCTCTTCTGGTCCCTTTTAGTCCTCTCAGTTTTGTATTTCTTCTTCATCTGTATGGCCTTATCAATCACTGTAGTCAACGAAGTAAACTCAGTAGCCAGTAATGCATTATGCAGTGCAGCATGAAGACCCCTCCGAAACCTACTAATCAAATCAGCCTCTGTAGATACCATATGAGTAGCATATCTACTCAGCCTGATAAACTCCTCCATGTACTCCTCTACTAATTTGTCCCCCTGCTCCAACTACTCAAATCTGATTAGGTTATGGGTCTTCACCCACTCTATAATAAACTCATCAATAAGACCCTACCGAAACTCAACCCATGTAGGTGGGTGCTCACCATAAAGCTTAGGCTCCATCCGCCTAGAAAACCAAGTCCATGCCTTACCTTTCAGTAATAACTCAACCAGCTCAACTACCTTCAACTTTGAACATGGTAGTCTCCTCACTACCTTCTCCACCTCCTCCAAGAAATCTATAAGATCAATATCTCTGTCTCCCCTAAACTCAGGTAGGTTTAGCTTCAGAAAGCTAAACATTGATACTCATCCCTCCTCTATCTCTCTCCGACCTCCCTATATAGCAGGCTCCCTTTGAACCCCTGCTGGATGCACAGGAGCTGGTACCACTGGAACTATCTCGGGTACTATAGGTGAAGGCACTACTACTGGAGCGAGTGGTGCCGGTACCTGCTGTCGCTCCCGCCTCATAACAGCCATCTCTCTCCGTAACTCCATCAAACCCCATATCATCTCCACTCTCTCGGGGTCACCACCCCTCTCTATATCCTCTGTAGTCCATCGAGATCTAGACAGACCCTCTGATATTGCAATCTCTCTCACCAGTGACTCATTGGAGGCTACCTCTGCCTCCCTAGTATCTTTGTCTCTATCGTCAGAAATCTCTATAATCTGTCGAGAAAAATGGAAACAATCTCAGAAAATGACAGAAATGCAGAATAATGACATATAACAGATGATAATAGTAAAAGACATCAAAAGAAATCCTATGCTCTATGGTCTACTTAATTCTATCCCATTCTGTATTTATTCACTATTCCTCTATAATTCAAGTACTATTCATCTATAACCTAAATTCCACTGTCTGTAACCTAGAGCTCTGATACCACATCTGTCACGACCTATTTTCGGATTGCGACGATCCTACGGCACGGGAGATACCAATGGCGACCGACACCCGTAGAACCCAGTATCACATGCACAATCTATAAACCACAATATAATATCCATTTTAGTTAATTACCATCCATTTTGTTATTCTGTAATTCATTTTGTAATTTCCTGTAATTGGTTGTAACAATTATAATAACATATCACATACTCATCATATATCATCAAATATCTCATAATAACATCATCAACATATAAACATGTTCATTTCCTAGCTAACCCATACATATTCCATAGAGCAGCTAGAGTATGAACATCAAAATACAAAAATACAGAAAATATACATCAATGACTATAGCAAAAATCCTCAGATGACAAACAACGGGATTCTACAGCCTACTCCTTTCATGAAATGGATAAACAATGAAAAAGTGAGTATATAAGATACTCAGTGAATCTATATGCATCATCAATGAAATATAGGTTGGAACGATGATATACACATGATAAAGGAATGATGGTACAGTATCAATCATGTCGGTTTATAGAATCAGTATCAGAAATCAATAGGAATATCAAGGGTCATATCAAGTCATAGAATCATATGGTAAGACAGATATAAGGCCCTGAAATATGTAGACTATGTGTAATCACACAGTTGATCACATATCACATAGGCATAAGACTGATCAGGTCCTATGGCCGGGACTAATAACCCTTCCCAGCTAGGGTATCAATATCAATGTGCACATTGTCGACAGTATGTACCCACTACCCTGTCGGAATGGCAGCTCTGTCAAACCACATTTAGGTCAATACAAATGAATATCACATCAATAGACACCATTATGCAATAATGGTATCATCACTATCAATAAACTCAATATCTTTCAAATCAAATAATATTTGAATCAAAGGCATTGCAAGATACAATATACAAGCAAGGATAAAGGTTATGGTAAACAACGAAAGTATGGAACAAAGGTTGGTTCGGCATGGAAAATTAGTAGGCCAATTGGCATGCCAACATCACTAGCGACAATGGAATTCAAATGGTAAGCCTATGGAATACAAAGCAATAGGCCAAAGGCAAATGAAATAGGCATTTCATCAAACATATAGTGGGCATACAATGGCAAGCCAATAGGTTAGGTTAGGGTGCAAAATTGACTTGCCCAATTTAACCAACATCAAGCTACATTGTCAACAATGGTATAGGCATCAAGGAAAAAATATTAAATATCATCATATGAGGTCAAATTGGCTATGGAAATCATGAAAAAAAAAAAAGCAAAATTCAAGGCAATGAATAGTAACAAAGGGTTCGGCCAAAGATGAATTTCCAAACTAAGTTTCCAATTTCAATTTTAACACAAATGGTATATTATTAGATGCATATTAGACCCACCTAATGCTTTAAATTGCTTTGAACATTCCAATTCCAACTCAATTTACCAAATGAGCTCTAAAGCACACCTTTGTCAAGTGTTGTGTTCTACATCAAATAAATAATCAATTGGTTGCCTATTTACATCCAATTGACATATTCTAACATCAATTAACAAAATCTAATACTAAATCATCAAACTCTTTCTTTCAACTTCAAATAAGCTAGGCAAAATTGGGCATTCCTATCAATTACCATCAATTGATGCAATCTAACTACAAACCCATCTAATTCAACCTAAATAACATCTAATTAAACCATAAAAACAAATAAAACACTTCCTTTGAGAGCATAAGTTGTATGCCAAATTGTCTAAATGTGATTTTTGGCTCACTGAAATATATTTCCTTGGGTGCATTGCAAACAAAGATGCTATTAAGGTAAATCCAAAGAAAGTGGAATATGTAGCAAATTAGCCACGCCCTACTAATGTGATAGAGGTACATAGTTTCCTAGGTATGGTTGGTAACTATAAGATATTTGTTAAAGATTTCTCCAAAATAGTTGCTCCATTAACTAAATTGATGAGGAAGTAGGAGAATTTCATAGACAGAAGAATATGATAAGAGCTTCTAAACACTAAAGACATGCCTTACTACAACGTCAGTATTAGCCTTACCATCGGGTACAAGTGAATTTTTAGTGTATTGTGATGCATCCAGAGTTGGATTGGGTTGTGTTCTAATGCAAAATGTATGTGTAACTACTTATGCTTCTCAGCAGTTAAAGAAGCACAAGTAGAATTATTCGACTCATGATTTGGAAATGGCAGTAGTGGCATTCGTACTCAAAATATAGAGACACTATTTGTATGGGGAGAAATGTGAGATATATACTGATCATAAGAGTTTACAATATATCCTTCAGCAGAAAGACTTGAATTTACTGTAGCGGAGATGTGTTGAATTATTAAAAGATTATGACTGCTAGATAATATATTATCCGGAGAAAGCTAATGTGGTGGTTGATGCTTTGAGTAAAAAGTCAATGGGAAGTTTATATCACATTGCAACTTTAAGAAGACCACGAAATAATGAGATGAGGAGTTATTTGATATGGGAGTTCAATTATAATTGGGAACCCAGGATCGGAACCAGGCTCTGAATACCCAATTTTATGTAAAGCCACTATTGATTGATGAAATTAAAGCTCCATAGCAAAGATCCGTAAATGTCACGACCCATTTCTGGATCATGACGGTCCTAGGGCACGGGAGATGGCAATGGCGACCGACACCCATAGAACCCAGTATCATATGCAAAATCTATATACCTCAATATATTATCCATTGTAGTTAGTTACCATCCATTCTATTATTCTGTAATTCATTCTGTCATTTACTGCAATTGGCTGTAACAATCCATATATCATATCATATAACAATCATATAACTCATATATCATCAAGTATCATATATTTACATGTTCATTTCCTAGCTAACCCATACATACCCCATGGAGTAGTTAGATTTTGAAGATCAAAATAATAATATAAATCAGAATATATACATCAGTAATGCTGGCAGAAATCCCTGGATGACAGACGATAGGATTTTGCACTCTACTCCTCTCCTAAAATGGATAAACAAAGAAATGGTGAGTATATAAGATACTCAGTAAATCTATATACATCACAAAGAAATTGAGATAGAACAATGATATATATATATATGATAAAGGAACAATGGGACAATGTCAATCATATTGGTTTACAGAATCAGTATCAGAAATCGATAGGAATATCAATGGTCATGTCAAGTCATGGAATCATATGGTAAGTCAGATATAAGGCCCTGTAACACATAGACTATATGTAATCACACAGTCGATCACATATCAAGTAGGCATAAGACTGATTAGATCATATGGCCAGGACCAATAACCCTTCCCAGCTAGGGCATCAATATCAATGTGCATATTGCCGACAGTATGTACCCACTACTCTGTCGGTGCGGCAGCTCTGTCAAACCACATTTAGGATCAATATCAAGCAACAATATATCAATGGATACCATTATGCTACAATGGTATCCTCCATATCAATAAGTTCAATATCAGTCAATCAATTATCAATAAGATCAATGGCAATGCTATAGGTGACATATAATCAATGACAAATGGTTTGGCAATTAAGAAAGACATGGAACAAAAGTTGGCTTGGCAAAGGAAAATGGTAGGCCAATTGGCATGCTAACGTCGCTGGTGACAATGGCATTCAAATGGTAGGTCTATAGAATGCAAACAATAGGCCAAAGACAAAATGAACTAGGCATTTCATCAAACACATGGTAGGCATACAATGGCAAACCAATAGGTTAGGTTAGGGTGCAAAATTGACTTTCCCAACACAACCAACAACAAGCTACATTGGCAATAACAACATAGGTATCAAAGAATCAATAATAAACAACATCAAAATGACTCTAATTGGCTATAGAAAGCAAGGCAAAAACCAAACAAAATCAAAGGGCATGAATAGTGAAATAGGTTCGGCCAAAACTCAATATTCATACAAGGTTTCCAAATTCAATTTCAATACAAATGGCATGTTATTAGATGCATAATAGACTCACCTAAGCTTCCAAATAGCTTTCTACCCAAAATCACCAAATGAGCTATAAAGCACACCTTTGCCAAAACTTGAATTCTACACCAAACCAATCATCAATTAGTTACCTATTCACATCTAATTAATATATTCTAATATCAATTAACATAATCTAATACTAAATCATTAAACCCTTTCTTACAACTTCAATTTAGCTAGGAAAATTAGGCATTTCTATCAATTAGCATCAATTCATGCAATCTAACTCTAAACCCATCAAATTCAACCTAAATATAATCTAAATAAACCATTAAAACAAACAAAACAATTTCTTACCTTGACTTTGATGTTCCACCCGAATCCTTGCCTTCCAATTCCCTTGAATTCCTTTGTGTTTTGAAGCAAATTAATGGTGGCAAATGATAAAACACTAATCAAACTCAACTTTTCTATGAATTTTTCTAAGGAATTTGATGAAGAAATGGTAGAAGAAAATGGGGAAGAGTGGTTCAGCCACTTTGAAGAAGAAGAAGAAGAAGTTGCCAATTTGTTCTAAGTAAGACATAAATAGAAAAATCCATATGGAAAATTACAACTAACTCCCCAAACTTTCATATATCACATTTTGGTCCAAAATCTTCTGTAATTTATTTTGTAAATTCTGTTAAGATTTGGATTTCAATGCGGGGAGTCAATAAGCTTATTTTAATTTATACTTATTTAAAAAAATAGTTTCAGAGTCATTTTATAACTCTGACAGACCAATTTTCACTATTCACTTTAAACTTCCTTATATTTACGATTTTGCCATTGGTTACTTTTTCAGTGTTCCTAAATGATTTTCACTTTTTTCTTTTTACCAAAATTATACATGTTTTATGGTGATATTTTTTCCCCAGGTCAACTTCAGAAATTCTTCTATTGACCGGACTGTTAATTTCTCTGCAGTGTTCCTGACACCACCACTTTCCAGAAAAGTAACAAGTTCGCTTTCTAACTATGTCTCTAAAATTATTTTCCATCATTTCAAGACTTATAAACCACATACTGAGAACTAATTCATGCATGCGAGTTAGGAATTTATAGGGTATTACAGTAAATAATAAAGTTAAAGGAAGTTGTTCAGGCAGGGAAAAACTTATGAATTTGTAGCTGATAATGGTGTATTAAAATGTGGGCAACAGTTATATGTATCAGATGTGAATGAGTTAAGGGAGCAGATTATGAAAGAGATGCATTATGCCCCATATAATGTTCATCCTATGGTGACTAAAATGTATCATAACATAAAGGAGCATTACTGATGGTCTAATATGAATTGAGATGTGGCTAAATTTGTGTCAACATGTTTAGCATACCAACAGGTGAAATTTGTATATCATAAGCAATCAGGGCTACTATAGGAGATAGAGTTACCGGAATTGGAATTGGAATGGGAGCAGGTAACTATAGATTTTGTAGTGAGATTACCGAAAACTCCTTGGGGATATGATTCTATTTGGGTGATAGTTGATCATTTGACTAAATTAACTCATTTCCAGGAGGTGAAAATTAGATATTCAGCTGCCCATTATGCCCAAACATATATCAATAAGATTGTACAGTTGCATGGTGTGCCCTTAACTATTATATGTCACGACCTATCTCGGAAGTCATGACGGTCCTAGGGTACGGGTGATGCATAGGCGACCAGTATCACGTAGAACCCAAAAAACTATCTATATGGCATGCATCAAACAAATATCATTCAAAATAACTATAAAATACTGAAGAAAATTTGACAGCATCTCCTCTAAAATTAGACTATGCCTAAGAAATCAAAACACACAAATAACACTTCTATAATATTCATTCTCATCTCAAACATCATGATCCCTCTGGATCTCCAATCAATTTCAATATCATCATTTATCTCCAATATCAATATATTTAAATAACATATATTTCAATCATATATAATAACTCAAACATTAATTATAATCAACAATATATATATATATATATATGCAAACTTAAGATTATCTACATGCCACAGACTATTTACAGTACCATGGAACTATTTTAAGTACTTTCTATTACATTACTTTAGGATTTGGGTTTTACATGCAAAAGATCACCACGGAAGAAGAAAACGTTGCCAATGGAATATGGCTTCACCGAAGACCTGAAAACCAAACACTAAAGGGATGAGTATAAAAATACTCAGTGAGTTCATAAGCATAAGAATGCAGTAAATGCATTATGATTAAAATTAATACCATTATAGTATTTATGTATGTCTATATATATATATATATATATATATAT
>CANXYC010623005.1:0-14481 GCA_948193065.1 Aleurites moluccanus | reverse complement strand
GTCCTCCAATTACCAAAATTTCCAAACTTACCCGATTGGGTCCTAACTGACTTCAAACCAACTCTAGGCCTAAAAATTAGGTCATATAATATGCATATATATATATATTCCATGCATTCACATATAATATTAACACATCATAAAGAAAGAAAAATAATTTCCCTAAAGGTCCCTATTAGGGTTTAGGCTAAGGTGTTACACTTTCTTCTTTACAAACAATACTGGTGCACCCCAAAGAGAACTACTAAGTCTAATGAACCCTCTATCTAATAACTCCTGCAACTACACCTTTAGTTCCTTCAATTCAGCTGGTGCCATTCTGTATGGAGGAATGGATATAGGATCAGTGCCTGCCTGCACCTCAATCTCAAACTCAATTTTCCTATCCAGGGACAATCCTGGAAACTCCTCAGGAAATACATCAGGAAACTCCCAAACTATCGGTATCTGATCAAGATCTACAGAAGACTTCTGCATATCTATCACATGAGCCAAATAGGCTAACCAGGCTTTCCCAATCATCCTCCTAGCCTGGATAGCAGAAACCAGATTAACTTTGAACTCTCGTATATTACCCTGAAACTCAAACTATGGCTGCCCCTCATGTTGAAACCTAACCTTCTTTTGATAACAATCAATAACTGCCCGATGCCTCGTAAGCCAATCCATACCTAAAATAACATCTAACTCTAACACTGACAGTTCAATCAAATCAGCACACAATATGTTATCATCAATCTCAATCACACAGTCAAGATAGAAATAATCCACATCAATACTCTCACCCATCGGTGTAGCAATCACTAAAGGCATATCTAACAATTTCCTTTTCTTATTCAATTTAGGTGTAAAGTATGGTGACACAAAAGAACGAGTAGCACCATAATCAAATAAGGCATCTGCAATCTCATTATGAATCAAAATAGTATCTATGACCACGTTATTTGTTCTCTGAGCCTCCTGAGTGTTGACTACAAATACTCTGCCCTGACCCCTATCCACTGGGGCTTGACTACTGCTGTGAGCCTATCCTCCTCTGCCTGAAGCCTCTCTGCCCACATTCTGACTCATTTGTACCATCGACTGAGAAACTATAGCAGATGGCTGCTGCTCACCCCTCAATGGACATCTGTTAGCATAGTGGCCCTGCTGGCTACATCTCAAACAAACACCAGTCTATCTCCAACACTCTCCTTCATGTCTCCGTCAACAAAACTCACAACTAGGAATACTGGGTGTTTGTGCAGCTAGTCTCAAAGAACCCTGAGAATAGGCAGGTGCTGACTGAACCACTGTTAGTCTCTTACTCTGCACTCTTCTCCTCCGACTACTAGCTGATGATCACTAATCAAATCAAGGCACTGGCTATGTCTGCCTAGGCTTGGAGCTACTCTCCCCCCTCCTAACCTGAGATCCTGGACCTTCTTTCTTCTTCTATCCCTCTTTGCCCTCTCTTTCTTATACTTCTCTTCCATCTGTGTAGCCTTATCAATAACTATCATCAGAGAAGTAAATTCTATAGCCAGCAATGCATTATGAAGTGCACCATATAAACCCTTCTGAAACTTGCTGATCAGATCCGCCTTAGAATGAACAATATGAGTAGCATACCTACTCAACCTAATGAACTCCTCTGCATACTCCTCAACGGATCTACTACCCTGCTCCAACTGCTTAAACTGAATCAGGTTATGGGTCTTCACCCCCTCTGTAATAAACTCATCAATAAGCCCTTGTTGAAACTCAATCCATGTAGGTGGATGCTCACTATATAACCTGGGCTCCATCCTCCTCGAGAACTAAGTCCAAGCCTTCCCCTTCAGTAACAACCCAACTAACTCAACAGTTCTCAGCTCAGATTAAGGTAGTCTCCTAACTACCTTTTCAACCTCCTCCAGAAAGTCCACAGGGTCACTGTCTCTGTCGCCTCTAAACTCAGACAGGTTTAGCTTCAGAAAGATAAACATAGATACACCACCCTCCTTAATAACTCTACGGCCTCCTTGTATAGCAGGCTCCCCAGGAACCCCTACTGGCTGTACAGGAGCCGATGCAACTGGTACTGCTTCTGGTGCCACAGGTGGGGGTACTGCTGCTGGAACTGGTGGTGGTGGTACATCTTAATGTTTCTGCCTCAAATCAGCTATATCCTTACGTAACTCCATTAACCCCCTCATCATCTCAACTTTCCAGGGATCATCGCCCCTCTCTGTATCCTCTGTAGTTCGTCAGGATCTGGATGAACCCTCCAAAACTGAGATCTTTCTCACCAAGGACTCATTGGAGGCTACCTCTGCCTCCCTGGTATCTCTGTTCCTATCATCGAACATCTCTATAATCTGTCGAAAAAAATGAAAACATACTCAGAATATAGCAGAAACACAAATACTAATATATAATAGACGATAACAGCAAAGGACGACAAAGAAAATCCTATGCTCCATGGTTTACTTAATTCTACCCTATTATGTACTTAGTCACTATTCCTCTATAATTTAGGTACTATTCATCTGTAACCTAAAATTCCACTGTCTGTAACCTAGGGCTCTGATACCACATCTGTCACGAGCCATTTCTGGATCGCGACAATCCTAGGATGCGGGAGATACCAATGGCGACCGGTACCCATAGAACCCAGTATCACATGCATAATCTATAAACCACAATTTATTATTCATTTTACTTAGTTACCATTCATTCTGTAATTCTTTTTGTAACTAGTGGAGTGGGCTGTAACAGTCATAATAATATGCCATATGATCATCATATATCTCATAATATCATCACATACATATATACATGTTCATATTCTGACTATCCCATACATACCCCATAAAGCAGCTAGATTATGAACACCAAAATACAGAATTCAAAAATAATTACATATATCAAATTTGAGCAAAAATCCGCTGGATGACAGACGATGAGATTCTGCAATCTACTCCTCTTCTGAAAGGCTAAACAAAGCAAAGGGTGAGTATATAAGATACTCAGTAAATCTATATACATCGCAAATCAAATATAATGGTTAACAGATGGAACAAAGATGTCAATAGCTTAATATGAATAATTTACAGAATCAGTAACAGAAGGTGACAAAATAGTCAATAAGTATATCATAGGCTCAGTATAATATGGAAAGACAGATAAAAAGGATGGACTATATGAAATCATATAGTCTCCAATAGTGTCAGTATGGACTATATGCGAACATACAGTCTCTAGTAATATCCTTATTAGTAAGCATAAGACTGATCAGGTCTTATGGCTAGGACCATAACCCTGCATAGCTAGGGTATCAGTAATACAATGTGCACATCGCCGACAGTATATTTTCACTACCCTGTCCGAGCGGTAGCTCTGTCAAGCCACATTAGGATCAATATAAGAAAGAAACATATCAATGGACACCATTATGCAACAATGGTATCCTCCATATCAAAAAGCTCAATATCAGTCAAATCATTTAGCAATGGAATCAATGGCATTGCAATATATGTTATACAATCGATGATAAGCGGTTTGGTAAACAACAAAGGTATGGAACAAAAGTTGACTTAGCAAAGGAAATCGGTTGGCCAATTGGCATGCTAATATCGCTGGCGATGATGGCATTCAAATGGTAGGCCTATGGAAAACAAAGCAATTGGCCAAGGCAAAAACAACTAGGCATTTTGTCAAACACTTGTTGGGCACAAAAGGGCAAGCCATTAGGTTAGGGTTTGGTGCAAATTTGGCATGCCTAATTCAACCAACAACAAGTTCACATTATCAACAACACATGTGAAGATAAGTTGTGAAAGATATACACTTATGATGAGAGTGGAGAATATGTGAATTTTTTTTTGATGCAACTGAAAAGAAGAACTCAATGAGTGACGGGAACATCGATGAGGGCATCGATAGGTTGAGTAGGGGAGAATGTGAGGGTTTGGCCCCACAATGGTAAAAATGTAATATAAATGTGAATTAGATGTCAATTTGATAAATACGAAGAGTTTCGGCAGTGCAAGCAACCAACTGGCCCAATGGCTTGATGGTTTAGACAATTTTCAAAATATACTCGTGCATTTGGCCTAATATTTTGTGGAAGGCTTATATATCACTTATAATGGAAGCATACCAAATTTGGAGGCATTCTGAGTTATATTGAGGGAGTTATGAGGTACTCTCCTCCTCGCACCTAGGAGTTTCTCCTGCTTACACAACCAAGTTTGTTGATTTTACATATATAGGAGGGGGTAGTATGGTGTCAGCTCTCCACCATCCCCGGGCCTAGTAGTTGGCTACGTGCTGAGGCTTAAGTGAGCTACCTTAGTGGGAAACTAGGAGGCGGGCTTCGTTCCTACGGAAAGAGAGGGTGAAGTCTCCATAGGGAAGGAGCTTTATAGACACTATGGGCGGGTGAAATGCCCATAGTGTGCATCTCTCATTGGTTGAAGGTTCGATATATGGGGAAATTATGCCATACGGCTTCCCCAATTGGCCTACAGGTCAGCCATACTCAGATTTGACCCTTGGTTGGCATACATATAAAATGTCACACATGACATTCGGAGCAAGGCTGGCCTAGATTAGTGGAAATCTAGGCGACGCACGGGGAGCTAGGATTAAAGGTATCAGATTGGCTAAGGAATTCAAAGGAAAAACAAAGAAAAATCAAGGCCATGAATAGTGAAATTCCATTCGGCCAAAACATAACTTTCACCATAGGTTTCCAAATCAAATTTCAATGCTATAGGCTTGTTAAATGATGCATATAGAACTCATCTAAGGCATCCAATTGCCTTGAAAAATTGATTTCCACCCAATTGCTTCAAAGGAGGCAAAATGCACAACTTGTACAATCTATATTTTCTACACCAAAACAACCACAAAAATCATTATCCATTAGTCTCCAATTAACATATTCTAAGCCTAATTAACATCAACTAACACTAATTCATCAAACTCATTCATACAACTTCAAACAAGCTAGGCAAATTAGACATTTCTATCAAAATGCATTAATTGATGCAATCTAACCTAAAAACCATTCAATTCAACCTTAAAATCATCTAACTAAACCATAAAATTGAACAAACAACTTTCTTACTTTCCGAAATCCCCCTTTCAATTCTCCTTGGTTTTCCTTAAGCTTCCTAGCAAATTAATGGAGGGAAAAGATAAAACTCAACTTTTCTTTAAATATTTCTAAGAAATTTGGTGAAGAATGATGAAGAAATGGATGGGGAAATGAAGATGAATGGTTCGGCCAAGACAAGAAAAGGATGAAGATGATGGAAAAATTTTCTAAGTGATGGTATATATACAAAAATCAATTGGAAAATTATATTTTGGTCCTTAAATTTTCAAGTAATTAGGTTTTGACCCCAACTTCTTCTATAATTTATTCTATCAATTCTGTCAAGATTTAAATTCCAATGTGGGGAATTAATAGGCTTATTTTAATTTATACTTATTTATAAAAATAGTTTGAGTCATTCTGAAACCCAGACATACTCATTTTCACTATTCACCTTAAAGTTTCATTTATTTATAATTTTGCCATTAGTTACTTTTTCAGTGTGCCTAAATATTTTTCACTTCTTTCTTTTTATCAAAATTACACATGCATTAAGGTGATCTTTTACCCCTGATCAAATTCAGAAATTCTTCTGTTGATCGGATTGCTAAATTCTCGGCAGCGTTCCCGACACCGCCGATTTTCGGAAAAGTAATTAGTTCGCTTTTTAACTGTGTCTCTAAAATTATTTCTCATCATTTTAAGACTTTTGAATCATATACTAAGAATTAAATCATGCATATATATTAGAACTTCCTAGGGTATTATATTCATCAATCGAAATGGCTCCTTATGAAGCACTGTATAGTAGGAAATGTCGGTCTCCAGTATGTTTGGTAGTTACAAGCGAGAAGCTTTTGAAGGGTCCAGAGTTAATTAAAGAAATAATGAAAAAGGTGCCAATTATTAAAGAATGGATGAAGACAGCCTTCAGCAGACAAAAGAGTTATGCCGATTCGAAAAGGAAAGATGTGCATTTCATAGTAGGTGACTATGTTTTCCTTAAAATTTCACCTTTGAAAGGTGTGATGAGATTTGGAAAAAAGTGTAAGCTGTCACCTAGATATGTGGGACCATTCGAGATATTGGAGAATATTGGTAATTTTGCTTACGGATTGGCACTTTCACCTAATTTGAGCCATGTGCACCCAGTATTTCACATATCTATGCTTCGAAAGTACGTACTTGATTCGTCATATGTACTAGAATTACAAGATATTAGAGTGGATGAAGACTTGACATATGAAGAGGTACTAATAGAGATTGTAGATTGTCAGGTCGGGCAATTGCATAAGGAGATTCATATGGTTAAAGTTTTATGGAGGAACCAATCAATGGAGGAGTATACCTGAGAAAGCGAACATGATATGAGGGCCAAGTATCCATTCCTGTTTCAACATTGAGGTACATATTTATTTTAAATTCGATGATGAATTTATTTGAAGGGGGTAGAATATAATACACTAGATGCACGCTATAATAATTAAGCAGTTTCCTTAAGTTATCGGACCAAAAACACCGTCGGTACTAAGGAAATTTAAGGAATTAATACAGTATCCAATTAAAGTTAACTTTTCTCAGTTTCTTGGCTAATGAGAGATTAAAAATAATAATGATTAATTATACGAAGAAAGTATGGAAAAGTATTAAAAATGATGGAAAATCAATAGAATGGCAAAATCATAAATAAGTGAAACTTCAGAGGCATTTTGGAAAATTCACTATTCACTATCCAAAATGACTCTAAAAGTTATATGATAATAAACTACAAATAAAAATAAGCTATTTCACTCCCCACTTCAGAATCTAAATCTAAACAGAATTGAAAAAATTAATTACAGAAAGTTGTGGGGTAAAAGAATAATTAAAGAAAGTTTTAAAGAGGAAAATATAATTTGCCATTTTTCCTACACATAAAAGCATGCCTTAGAAGATTTTTTTTTCCCTCATTTCATGTCTTCTTCTTCTTCTCACCTAAAGGACGAACCACCTTTGCCCAATTTCCACCAAATTTAAGCCAAAATTTTCAAGAAAAATTTAAGAGAACCTAAGAATCCAACTTTGTTTCTTCCATCACCATCCGTTTCTCACATGAAAACTCAAAGAAAATCAAGATTTCTCCATCATAGAATTTTGGCACGCACTCCATCATAAAGTAATCTAGTGATTTCTTTGATTAATTAGGTTAAATAAGTGTTAAAGATAATGAATTAGATGGGTTTGAAGTTCAATTGCATCAATTAATGCATTTGGTTAAAAACTCCTAATTTCCAAATCCTAATTGAAGTTGTGTAATGTCAAACTTTAGGTTAATGATCCATAATTTCTACTTAGCTTAGATTATATTTAATTGATATATTTGGAAGCTAAATTAATGATTGATTTGGTGTAAAACACAAAGAAGTGGAAGATTGTGAGTTTTGCCTTCTTTGAAGCTTTTGGTGGAAAATCAATTATTCAAGGCAATTTGAAGTGTTAGGTGAGTTTAATATGCATCATTTAATATGTCTATTGTCTTAGAATGAAGTTTGGAATTCATTTTGCTTACCCATCATTTTGGCCGAATGCAAGTTACTATTCATCCTTTGAAATATTGCCTTGTTCTTCACTTAATTTCCATGCCAATTTGCTCCTTTGTGTATTGTTGTTTGATGAAAACCAAATGCCTATTGTATAACGTATAATGTGTACTTATTGATTGAATTTGGAGCAATGTTGAAGTTGCACCCAAACCATACCTAATTGGCTATTGAATATTGTACACTAAGTGTTTGATGAATTGTTTCAATGAAAGTTCATATACCTATCATTTGGAAATCCATAGGCCTACTATTTGTATGCCATTGTCGCCAGCGACATTGGTTAGCCAATTGTACCAACCTATATGCCTACCTTGATACCAAACCTATTGTCGATTGTTAAGTCTATTGATATTCCATTTGTACTATCCATTGCTTAAATGTTATTGATTGACAATACCGAATGATTGAATTGCAACCTATTTGATTATTGACAGGTTATTTGACTTTCAATGATATCCATTAATTTGTTTCATTCTTTTATTGGATTATATGTTGATTTGACAGAGCTACTTTATCGACGGGATAGTGGGTAAATGTCGTCGGCAATATGCATATTATATATATTGAACCCTAGCTGGGAAGGGTTAATTGTCCTAGCCTTTAGGCCTGGCCCACCTTATGTATATTATATGAAATATATATGTGAGTTTATATGTGACATGACCCATTATCTGTCTTATCTATATTATATGAGTATTGATAACCTGTTTATTGTTTCCATACCCTTGTTTCTGTTAAATTTCCTTATTTCTGTATTTTGGTGTGCAACATAGTAACCTATGAATATTTATCTGTTATTTATTATTTATCTAACCTTTATCCATTATATGATGTATATTAGTATCACATCCCACACTATAGGGCTGTGACAAAGTTGGTATCAGAGCTAAAAGTTTGAAATTTTATAATTGCTTACATGAATATGATGTTTATATCGATCGTATTGTGTATGTGACTGCTTGTTATATTGTTGTTTGTTCTGTGTGTATCATGGAGTATAGGAAATTGTATATTGTCAAATTAGGTGTTCCCCCATTGTTCGAAATTCCGCGTATCTCTATATTGATAAATCCCATATATTTTGTGAATTGTTGTGTTGTGATTGTTGTGCAGATGTCTGATAGTGCGAGGGGAGGTATACTTCCTCGTTTGGGTGACAGCCAACATATTATTAGGGACGAACCGGAGGTTAGCTCTAGAGCCTCAGTGCAGGGGAGTGGAACAGGTTTTGAGCCACCTAGGTCCCGTAGGAGGACAGATAGTAAGGGAGGGGATAATGATCCTTGGAGGCAGGAGCTACAGGAGTTTAGGCAGGAGATGGAGAGGAGAAACCAGGAGTTGGCAGATATGTTACAGGCCCACTTGGTAGGGTAGGCTGCAGTAGCTGGGCAGCCACCAACACCACCACCACCACCTTTGTTTCCTATTTCCCCCATAGTATAGCCTGTTACGCCTC
Organism: Aleurites moluccanus; assembly: GCA_948193065.1. Taxonomy (NCBI): domain Eukaryota; kingdom Viridiplantae; phylum Streptophyta; class Magnoliopsida; order Malpighiales; family Euphorbiaceae; genus Aleurites; species Aleurites moluccanus. Next base: position 5,378 of record CANXYC010623005.1, on the reverse strand, counting down.
TAGCAGCAGTACCATCTGCAGTAGTGCCACCTGTACCAGAGAGAGTATCAGCAGACAGAGTGAGGGTCAGTGGTAGACGTCTGATTCCAGAGGGTGGTGTTTCGCTTTTTGAGTTTAGGAAGTTGCAGTTGCCATCTTATCAGGATGAGTATGGTAAGGATCCTTCAGACTTTATCGAGATAGTTGACCGGATGGTCAGGGGTTTACCATGTTCAGATGCCAGATTGATTGAGCTAGTAGGATCATTATTACAGAAGGATGCTTCTGTTTGGTTCGATGAGCGGATAGATGGTAATATCAGGGGGTGATGATCCTATGTCATGGGTAGAGTTTAAGCAGAGACTGCTTGATGAGTTCTTACCTGAAGGACTGAGAAACAGGAACAGTGCCAGATTTGAGCAGTTAGTCCAAGGTAATATGAGTGTGTTGGAGTATGCTTATGAGTTTAGAAGGTTGAGTTGGTATGGTAAGTCTATAGCACCTACAGATGCACACATGATCCGGAGGTTTCGAAATGGGTTACAGCCAGTGATTTGTAAAAATCTGTTGGCTATATAGTTTACTTCCCTGGGTGTGATTATTGACACCGCGGTGCAGATGGAGATAAATTCTAGGAGGGACAAATCTAGAAGAGATCAGAGGAGATTTCAGGGGGATTCATCCAGATTAGGACAGAGATCTTTCCAGGCTGGTTCTTTTAGACCTGCACAGACACAACAAACATCTGTTCAGAGAGGTCAGGGGAGAGGTGTATCTAGATGAGGTGGTATAAGACCACCAGTATTAGTAGCCTCCCAAGCAGCCAATAGACCAGTATAGCAATTACCAGAGTTGCCCCAGTGTAGTTTTTGCGGGAAGAGGCACACAGGAGAGTGCCATTTACGGACTAGAGCCTGTTTGAGGTGTGGGGAGTGCGATCATTTTTACAGGGATTGTCCTATGTTTGGGACTACTCAGACAACTAGTTCTACAGGGTCATAGCCTAGTGTACAGTTTGGTTGGGGTGGAGGTAGTGCAGGTAGGGGTAGACCCACAGGGCGGTCGTATTCAGTTGTTCCACCACCTACGGGTAGAGGACATGATAGAGTTTTTGCAGTGACTCCACAGCAGATTCAGGGCTCTCACGACATAGTAGTAGGTAAGCTTTATGTTTGTGGTATTGATGTATATGTGTTGTTTGATTTGGGTGCCACACATTCTTTTGTGTCCTCTGTGTTTGCTATGATATTAGGTAGAGAGAGAAAACCCTTGCAGGTACCTTTAGAGGTGTCTACTCCTTTAGGTAGGAATGTTGATGTTGATTTTGGATTTAAGAGGTGTGATGTGGTTGTCGAGGGGAGAGTTTTACCTGCAGACTTGATTGAGCTACCTATACTTGAGTTTGATGTGATTTTAGGTATGGATTGGTTGACTATTCATCGTGCTATGATAGATTGCTTTGCGAAGCGGATTGAGTTCAGACCAGATGGGTGTGATGGGTTTTCTTATCAGGGTGAGACAGACAGGGGTAATCTCAACTTCATATCAGCTATTGGGGCTAGACGGCTTCTTCGGAAGGATTGTATTGCTTATTAGGCTAGTGTGATAGATACTTGACAGACAGTTTCTAGGATTAAGCAGATTCCTATGGTTAGTGAGTTTTCAGATATTTTTCCTGAAGATGTACCGGGGTTACCGCCAGTGCGGGAGATAGAGTTTGAAATTGATATTTATCCGGGTACAAATCCGATTTCCATTCCACCTTACAGGATGGCACCGGCAGAGTTGAAAGAGGTAAAGGTATAGTTACAGGAATTGTTAGATAAAGGGTTCATCAAGCCGAGTAATTCTCCATGGGGAGTAGCAGTACTGTTTATAAAGAAGAAGGATGGGTCACTTCATATGTGTATAGACTACAGGCAGCTGAATAAGGTGACAGTGAAGAACAAGTATCCTTTGCCTAGGATAGATGATTTGTTTGATCAGCTCCAAGGTGCTTCTTACTTTTCGAAGATTGATCTTCGGTCGGGTTATCACCAGCTGAGGATTAAGGAGAGTGATATACTGAAGACTGCATTCAGGACCAGGTACGGCCATTATGAGTTTTTGGTACTGCCTTTTGGATTGACTAATGCACTAGCAGCATTTATAGATATGATGAATAGGATCTTCAAGCCCTTTTTGGATCGGTTTGTGATAGTGTTTATTGATGACATTCTGATATATTCGAAGAGTAGGGAAAAGCACAAGGAGCATTTAAGGATTATGCTACAGATTTTGAGGCAGCAGCAGTTACATGGTAAGTTATTGAAGTGTGAGTTTTGGTTAGAAGAGGTATTCTTCTTAGGGCATATAGTGAGTAAGGATGGTATTAGAGTTGATCCATAGAAAGTTGAGGTAGTTTTGAGTTGGCCTTGTCCTACCAGTGTGACAGAGATCCAGAGTTTTCTAGGGTTGGCAGGATATTACAGGAGATTCATACAAAATTTTTCCAGGATAACAGCTCCTTTGACTAGATTGACTAGGAAGCAGGAGAAGTTCATATGGACGGATAGTTGTGAGCAGAGCTTCCAGACTTTGAAGACATGCTTTACTACAGCCCCAGTATTAGCATTGCTATCTGAGACGGGTAGGTTCTCTATATATTGCGATGCCTCCAGAATTAGTTTAGGCTGTGTTCTTATGCAGGATGGTAGGGTGATCGCTTATGCTTCGAGACAGTTGAAGAAGCACGAGGAGAATTATCCTACACATGACTTAGAAATGGTAGTGGTAGTTTTTGCACTGAAGATTTGGAGACATTATCTGTATGGGGAGAAATGTGAGATCTACACCAATCATAAGAGTCTTTAGTATATACTACAGCAGAGGGATTTGAATCTTCGACAGCGGAGATGGGTTGAGTTACTGAAAGACTATGACTACCAGATTTTGTACCATCCGGGTAAGGCAAATGTGTTTGCAGATGCTTTAAGTTGTAAGTCGATGGGGAGTTTGTTGCATATATCTGCATCTAGGAAACCTTTAATTTGGGAGTTCCATGAGTTGTTGGATTCGGGGCTACAATTACAGTTAGGGGATCAGGTTTTGATTGCTCAGTTTACAGTTCGGCCGACCTTAGTAGAGGAGATAAAAGCTGCTTAGTTGAGAGATTCACACTCACAGAGGATAGTAGAGCAGGTGAGATCCGGGAAAGTTACTGAGTTCACAATTATTGATGGGATATTATGGTGTGGTAAAAGGTTATGTGTACCAGATGTGGATGCTTTGAGATCGAGAATTTTGTCTGAGGCACATTATTCATGGTATAGCATTCATCCCTGGATTACCAAGATGTACCATAATATCAGGGAGCTTTACTGGTGGCCCAGTTTGAAAAAAGATGTTGCTAGGTTAGTCTCTTCTTGTTTAGCCTGTCAGCAAGTAAAAGTGGATCATCAGAAACCCTCAGGGCTTCTTCAGGAGATATAGTTGCCAGAGTGGAAATGGGAGCAGGTGACTATAGATTTTGTTATAGGCCTACCCAGGACTCAGAGAGGATTTGATTCTATTTGGGTGATTGTTGATCGGTTGACCAAGTCAGCCCATTTCTTAGAGGTGAAGACCAGTTACACAGCAGCACAGTATGCTCAACTCTACCTTGATAAGATAGTATGGTTATATGAAGTTCCGGTGTCTATCATATCTGATCGGGGTACACAGTTTACTTCTAGGTTTTGGCAGAGATTTCAGGAGGCACTGGGTACACAACTTTATTTTAGTACAGTTTTTCATCCTCAGACAGATGGACAATCATAGCATACTATACAGTCATTGGAGGACATTCTTAGATTGTGTGTGTTTGATTTTAAGAGTAACTGGGATCAGTATCTACCATTGATTGAGTTTGCTTACAATAACAGTTACCACTTTACTATCGGGATGGCACCGTATGAGGACTGTATGGTCGGAAGTGCAGATCACCTGTGTGTTGGGTGGAACTAGGGGAGAAATAGTTTGTGGGACCAGACTTGATCAGAGAGACAGTAGAAAAGGTCCCTATTATCAGGGAGAGGATTAGGACAACTTTTAGTCTACAGAAAAGCTACGCTGATCCGAAAAAGAGGGATGTGCAGTTTGCTGTAGGTGATAGAGTATTTCTGAAGATTTCCCCGATGAAAGGGATAATGAGATTTGGAAAGAAGGGTAAGTTTTCACCTAGATACATCGGTCCGTTTGAGATCATTGATAGGGTTGGCAACGTGTATTATCGGTTGGCTTTACCTCCTCAAATGAGTCATATACATCCGGTGTTCCACATATCTATTCTGAGGAAGTATGTATCAGACCCTTCTCACATTTTGCAGACTCCTGATATTGAGATTGATGAGGACTTGTCGTATGAGGAGTTTCCTATTGAGATCATGGATAGGCAGGTCAGACAGCTCCGGAGTAAGGATATTCCGATGGTTAAGGTTCTGTGGAGGAATTGAACAATAGAGGAGTGTACTTGGGAGACAGAAGCAGAGATGAGACAGAAGTATCCACACTTGATCGATGCTTTGGGTATGTTCTTGGTTTCTGTAGTTTTAAATTCGAGGATGAATTTCTTAAAAGGAGGAAAGAATGTAACATCCAAGGTGAAACCCTAACCCTAACACCTAAACCTTAGTCGGAGTTAGGGGGTGTTTATATGCGATTGATTATTTATATGCTATATGATTTATTTGATGTGTTAACATGTGTATTTGATTGTTAGAATAAAAAAAAAAATAATTAATTAAATAGGAAAAATGTTAGAGTGGCCGAATAGGTTAAATTAACTAATAGGGGGATTAAATTGAAAGTAAGAATAAGGACTCAATTAGATGAATTAAATAAATTTAGTGACTTATATGATATTTTTCTTCATCATAATCATGTGTTTTAATATATTGATACCTATTTGATCTAATGGTTGCATGTTAGGACTTACTTTGTTTATGATAAGAGTGAATGCATGGGATCCATACTTTTATTAATTAAAAATTCTGCACCAACTCAATTAATTTTAAGTTGCATCTTCTCCATCTTCTTCACCCATCTTCTTCTTCTTCTTTTTCTTCTTTAGCTCTCGGCTTCACCACCATTTTGATTTGAGTTTGTGTTTTCTTCATGCAATTAAAGAAAATAAGAGATTAAGGGCTTTTATTTGAAGATTAAGTGTTGGATTTCAAGAAAATGATGATGAATCTTTGAAACTTTGTATTTTAATTTTCTTGTGATCTTGAAGAAATTCTTATGTTCAAGTAAGTTAAATGATGTTTTATGTTGTTTTTAAAGTTGATAATGAGTATTAGATGCATGAAAGATGAGCTTTTGTCTTTTGTTCCTTTTGGCCGAACCATTTCAAGTGTTGTTTGAAATTGTATAAATTGATA
>CANXYC010622442.1:0-46332 GCA_948193065.1 Aleurites moluccanus | reverse complement strand
AGTGGATTTTGCCAGGCGAAGGCTTCAGGAACACAATGACCCTGTCATGTGTAGCAAAGATCTGGTTGATGAAGCTTTGAAGAGGAAGAGTGGGGATAATTTAGCTGCTGTTGTAGTTTGCTTCAGATCTGAGCCTCCCCCCAACTTGGTTGCCCCACGCTCAAGGGTGCAAAGAAGCTTTTCAGCTGAGGGATTGAGGGAGTTACAGAGCTTTTTGGATGGTCTGGCCAATTGAGGGTGACAAATGCTTCTTAATTTTCTGCCTTAATTTCTTTTGTTCTCTAGTCTACCATTATAATTGTAGTTTTAGATACTGAGAAAATTGAGTTCAACTGTAACATATGCGGCAGCAAGTTGGTAGCATAATTTGTTGCTTTAGTAGGAGATAAATTTATCTCACTTTAGTCTGTGAGAGTAGATATTTTACGTGGAATTTTTTATTTCATGGTGATGATTCATTTCCCTGGATTTAACTGTGCATCATTTAGCCCAATAATACTTAATATATCTTTTGACTTCAGTCGGATATTTGGTTAAGGTGTAGCCCTTATTCTCTCTTGCTAATGGTGGTTACGGTTTCAACTTGTTTTCTGAACCTTTTGTGATCTTAGTGAATCACCCATGATTTGTTGAAATTCGGTTGATTGGGAATTGTTTTCGTTTTGGCTGATGCTGCCCATTTTTCTAGAGTAAATGTACTTGCTTCTGAAGATAGAGCTTTCAGGTTTAATCACATTCAGTGGTTAAGATGTGCTTTTCAAGGTTAGGGGAAGTTAACTTGTTATCTTTTAAATCTTTTCTCGTGCACTTTCTAGGTCTGGCCTTTATAAATTATACTATATTAATCATATGATGAGATAATATAAATAGTTTCTGCAAATTTTTTATTACTCGCACCTCCTAAATCTTATCATTGTGTATCTATAACAAACTTGTAAAATTAATAATCAAATCATTACCTTATTTGTATTTATATTTATATTATAATTCTTTTGTAGACTGAGAGATGTACAAAGTCGTCGTGTGTTTATTCCTTGGATTGATTTTCATCTTTTTTGGAAGTTGAATACTCTGATGGCGAAGGCGAAGATGAATCCAAAGAGAACAGTGATCCCAACAAGTACTGCTGCTACAATTCCAACAAAGTCATGACGAAACCCAAAATAACTCATTATAAAATGTTCCACCGTCTCACCAGTGTCTAATATCTCCTTTACATCTCCATATTGTGAAGCAATCAATCCATACAATGTCCAAGCTACTGGGCAACACCAGTAGAACCATCTCCACCACACAGGAATCCTCTGTCAATAAACAAGTTCTTAGTCCTTTTAATTTAATTATGGGCTCCCTTGTTAATCACTCACAAATTAAAGGACATTAAAAAGTTACCGTTCGAGGAACAATAAATCCGGAGAAAAGGTTCCATATTGCATAGAAGGCAGTTGAAACAATAGCAGCAATGTTGGGGTTGGGTGTAGCAGCCACGACCATCATTCCATAGTAAGTAAAGTATAAAAAGGTGAAGTACATGTAGAAAATATACCAGAAGAACTTGCCAACTGTCCATTCAAATCCGATCATGGCATACACTATTAGTCCATATATTATAGTCTGAACTAAAATGTGGGGGAGTTCAATCACAACCTGCAAAGCATGACAGTGATTAGATGCAGAGCCCTGGCAAAAGGGAAAGAATTATAAACAAAGGGATTTACCTGTCCAAAGGAATATGGCAATGCAGAGTACATTCCAGCTGCATTTTCTCTATAAAATACTGTTCTCTCAATTGCAGAGACAGGCTGCACCGATGAAGCATTCAGAAATCCTAAGAACAGAACAGCAACATACATGGAACCCATTGCGTTAAGGATATCTTGTTGTCTGCTTCTGCAATTCACATACAATTCACTCAAAGTTAGAGAGCAATAGGGGAAAGATGTAGCCTTTATTAAGAATACACTGCATTTGTCTGTACCTTTTGGAGCCTAGATCCCAGAAAATAGTTCCCATCATTAAAGCTATGAATGTCGTGAATAAAAGTCTCACTGCAGTGTATGGAGGGTTTCGCCATAATGACCAATGCTGCTTCCAGAGGCAAGCCATACATTGGGTTAAGAAGGGCTGTGAATATTGAGTTGGGAAGTATAGATCTTTTGAACCTGGAGGAGGTTTGCTTAGTTCCTTGATCAAGGTTTTGTTTCTCCTGAATTTTTCAACGTGTAAAGTCAATAGCTATGTAAAAACTATTATTCAAATTAAGGGTGTACATGGATTGGTTTCGGCCATTTGAGAGTAATATGTCAGAATAAACCGATAAATCTTCAAACCGAAATCAAACCAAATAGAAAATTTTGTTTGCTTATTTTTGGAACCATAACCAACGCTATATATTTGCAAACCATGGTTTTTGGTTTGATTTGAATGAATTGGTCGGTTTGGTGGGTTTAAAGATTTTTTTTTTTTTTTTGTACTGCCCTAATTCAAGTTTTAAGACTTGAGATAAACCAACCTGTATAATTCTGAGTTCTTGTATATATCAGTGAAGTTAACTCCAAGAGCTTCTTCTTGTGCTGCTGTAGTAATTTCCAACATCCAAGTTGCAGGATTGTAACCATCCTTAATCTTAGGAACTCCCTCAATTTCCTGCTTAAAATTTTGAAGTTCTAAATATTGGAAATTAACAGTAAATAGGGAAGATACTCTAGTACTGCTGTATTTATTAGCTCTAACCTCAAAATATCCGATAAGGTGGCAGGCATGTCTTCCAACTGGACCGACATAAATTTCTCGGCCTCCCCTTTTTAGCAAAAATAACTGTAATGTGACCCTGAAATAATTAGAATTTGTACATATAGCTAAAAAAAATGAAAAAAAAATAAAAACAGCACATTACTTCTTTAACCAAGAAAAATGCCTCACCTCATCAAAGGCATCAAAAATGTCAATGCTTGGTTGGTGTATTGTACACACCACAGTTCGCCCAGTGTCCACAGTATTCCTCACTGCTCTCATAACTATGGCTGCTGCCCTGGCATCAAGGCCAGATGTTGGCTCATCCATGAAAATGATAGATGGGTTAGAAACAAGTTCAACTGCAATTGTCAGTCTCTTGCGCTGCTCAATTGAAAGTCCATTTACACCAGGCAATCCCACAAGTGCTTCTCTTAAAGAGGTAAGCTCCACGAGCTCCATGACTTCCTCAATGAATATCTGAAAGCCATCAAATTAATTTTCCTGTCAACAACCTGATGTTTAAAAAGAAAAGAAAGTCCTTTATGTATTGTGCTTTCCAGTGGTCTTTTGCTAGTTGGATTCATGAAAGAAAAATATAAGATTTACCTTTCTTGTATTAGAATTAACCTCAGTGGGTAGTCGAAGCCAAGCAGAAAAAATCAATGACTCGTACACTGTAACATGGGGGGAGTGGATATCAGTTTGTTCGCAATATCCTGATATGCGAGCAAAAGTTTCTTGCTTCTTTGGGTATCCAGATATTGTGATGTTGCCCTCAATGTAACCACCAGTTTTTCTTCCAGCCAAAACATCCATTAGGGTTGTCTTGCCAGCACCGCTAGCACCCATTAGAGCTGTTAGGATTCCAGGCCTGAAAGCACCACTTACACCTTTCAGAAGTTCTAGGCGATCCTCAGTAATACCTTGAGCTTTCATTGCCTGCAAGTACATGATATAAAATTCAGGATTCTAGTCTTAATACATTGCTGCTTCTTCAATAAACCTTAAGGTACCTGTGGCATGTCCACAGCGTATCTGATCTCATCAAAAGTGATGGAAAGGGGTTGAAATGGGAGAACCATTCCCCGCTTCCCATCCTGGTCAGCATCACTAAAGCTGCCCACTCTCGCAGATGGTGTCCTGGATGAGGCATTTCTATGGCTTGCATTCCCTCTTCCTATGTTGTTTTTACAGTGGTTAACATATAGCTTGAAACATGAATGGCAGGAAAAACATCATAAACTATGCAATCGTTTTATGACCCACCCAAAGAGCTCTTCCTGCTTGTTGAGAGTTCAATAAACTCTCCAGTTCTGTTATCATTTTTCTCAGCGAAGGCTTCTTCTGAAAGTATTGCTTGAGGCTTCTCAAATGCTGCAATCAGTTCACTCATCAGGATGTTGGCTTTATGTCTCAAGAACTGAAAATTTAAATTTTGAGATACTCACGGTCCAGATACGTTAGGGCAAAAATGAAAAGGAAATTAAACAGGAAGATATATCCTGTCAAAGCTCCAACAGCAATCCAATACCAATATGCTTCGGGAAAAATCCCGTGAGACTTCAAAAAGATAACTCCCAATGCCTCTTTTGAATTTGGAGGAAACTGCAATAATATCATTTCCACATAAAAGTTAGTATTGCTGATCAATCCATTTTCTGCAAAACTCTTACGTCAATACTATTTTTCTTGCCCAAATTTCAGGAAACGAAGCCTACATGATTCCAACTATTTCCCAGAAATTCATTCACAGAAATACCGTTCACAGCGTACATCATCGGTGAGAACCAGTAACCCCATATCCACCATTTCTTCACGTCATCTGAAGCAACACAATGTTTCATTACCATCTGAATTTAAATTACATCACCAATAATGAAAAGACAATATGTTTAACGAACATATCTAGTTAACCTCGTGATAAGACAAATCCACCCAGAACTAATACTGCAAGTAGAGAAAATATTGCCAGTGTGTTAGCTACTATCATATTTCTTCCTAGTGCTGCTACCAGTCGGAACATTGACGACGCCAGCTGGTTAGTAAGTAGGAGTATCAGGTACTGCTTGAAAAATCTGGCATTAAGAAATTTGAGTAAGTCTGGAACTGTTAAGTGTACTCATGAACTAAAATTATTGAGAGTTTCTGGATTCCCACCTTCCAATGTTTGGATCAAATCCAATAACATAATATGTAAGGACCACCCACATAGCAACTTCTACAAAGGTGATTGGAATCTTAAGAATACATGAAGGAAAAGCATAGGACCATGAGGGATAAAAGAGCAGGTCTCTTTGCTTGTAGAAGACTGGAAGTTTAATGACAGTCATTGGAATCTCTGAGAATCCATTGAAAAAAATGGTCATGACTGCAAAGAAAAGGGCACCAAAATAAATCCCACCATCTTCTACTGTGCTTCGATGCATCTCCATTCTCAGAAATATTGTCATTGTTATGAAAGCCATCATCATAAGCTGAAAATGAAAAAAGGATGATTAAACACTAAAAATTGATTCCCTATAATTTCATAGATTAAAAAAAGGATTTTCAAAAAATTTTACAAGCCCCTTCCAACTGATCATTCCTGGTACTACTTATATATGCATAAAAAAGAAAAGGGTAAAAAAGAAAGGATGGAAGGAGGGAAAAAAGAATACAACTCACTTGGAGCATTTTGAAAATATAGGCAAATGAGTTTCTCTTCATGAGCAAAAATTCTCTGGAAATGCAAGCTTTCAAGAGTTCCTTCTTGCTGATACCATACTTCTTAGTTGTTAGAGCAGCAGGGTGTGATTTGGACTTGTCAAATGGTGTAGCAAGTTCATCACCTAGTTTTCGTCCAATGTGAAATGACTGAAATGCTTCAGCAAATTCCTTCACTGAAACAAAGCTGTAAGGCTCATCTTTACGTTCCCAGTACTGCTCTTGCTCTCTCCTTGATGTTACCTGTTGCATCCCAACACAGAAAACTTCATAAACAAGTTCCACATGTTCTATATATTGTATATAGGGCAGATTGTAATTTTCAGAAGAATTACTTCTTGTAAGAAGTCAGCAACTCCTTTCCTCTCAGGACATTTGAAGCCCATGCATTCAAAGAACTCGAGCACATTTTCGCGTGGACCTTGATACACAATTTGCCCATCTGACAGAAGAATTATGTCATCAAAAAGATCATAAGTTTCTGGAGCTGGTTGGAGAAGAGAGATAAGGGCAGTTCCATTCAGAATGTGGATTGATTGTCTGAGAGAGTTCACAATTTGGAAAGTTGTTGAACTGTCCAAACCAGTTGATATTTCATCCATGAAAAGTGCTCTTGCTGGCCCAACTAGCATCTCCCCTGCAGTCCATTAGACCAGTATATCGTCAGGCGAAGAGTGAAAAGAGGATATCTGTATAATATTATCAATGGTGCCATAAGTTTTGCTACCTGTTGTGACTCTTTTCTTTTGTCCACCAGAGATGCCTCTTATCATTTCATCACCTACCATGGTATCAGCACATGCTTCGAGTCCTAAAATCTGCATTGTTTTATATGCAGAGATGTTCATTAATATGTATATATATATATATATATATATATATATATATATAGTTTCCCCTGAAACTCACAGGTCTAATTGGAATTAAAGTTGGTACCTTGAGAATATAGTCCGTGACTAAATTTCTCTCTTGCCCCTCTAATGCAGCTGCCTATGGAATTTGAAGTGTTAAAGCACATTTTAACGATTACAGCACATTTCTTGCTTCAAAAGTAGACTCTTGTAGATGTTCAATTTCCACAGAAAATTCTCACACAATAACCTCGTATGTCTCACCTTCATGTAGATATCTATATCAGGATCCGGCTTGATATTTGCTGCCTTCTCCCTTCTTGATAATTCTGCCAACATCTCTGCATAATTTCAGAATGATATTAATTGAAATCCTTTATAATTACCCTATTTAAGACTATGTAACAACAATCTTATGTAGCTGACCATAACCGGTTCCAACCCCTTGACATCTTGCAGAGAAAGAAAGAGTCTCTCTGACAGTCATTTCTCCTATATGGAGATCATATTGACTAATATAAGCTGATGTTCTCTGTGGTGCAAACTCCTCCATCCCATGTCCATTGTAAGTCACCCTTCCAGAAAACTGAAATTTGACGAGAACCAATATCAGATAAGGTGGCATAACAATTTCCTGGATAAACTACTTGATACCGTGAAATTCTCTATCCTTACTTTTAGATCTTTACTGAGTTTTCCAGCCAAAGCTAAAAGCAATGTGGTCTTGCCTGAGCTCGGGGGGCCTAAAAGCAGTGCCATTCTGCAAAAGTTGGAAGTTATATATACGAATAAGAAACAAAGAAATTGCAGATTTGCTATTAATTGAATATTTTGACTAACCTTCGAGGCTTGATAATTCCACTAACATCATTTAGGATTGGTAATAGTTTCTTTCTACTTGGAAGAATGTAAAGATAATTCAAGAATCCCTTTTGAAAGCAGTCACCAGTAATTAAACACAGCAAATGAATTACATTCACAACGTAGGAAATTGGCTGTGTAAAATATAGACAAAGGATCCTGAAGTTGTTATACCTCCAACATATTAACAGAGAAGTTGACCATTGTAGGTAATGCTCTGTTTCCAACGTAAGCCTCTGCTTCAACGCTTAAATGCTCGAACCGGACTTCAATGGTAGGCATATCTAGTCCAACTCTGTTTTGTAAATTTTGCCACACAAACATTGAATCAAAAACAAAAAACTACGTAAAACTAAAAACAAATAAATTTGCACCTAAAGATTATAAATTTCCTTTTTCTTTTCCCCTTTTCTCTGAATATTTTCATCAAATACATACTTGTCTATGCGTTCCTTTAGCTTCAACAAGAAATTCTCATTATCTTCCTCTGCAATCTTCACCAATCTTTCAAGCAAATTCCTTTTCTCTATGGATCCAAGGTTCTTTATATGAATTTCTCTGGATTGGCCTTGTTGTTCAGTAAGTATACCTCTCTGTACACGTAAATAAGTAGGCAATTTCTCCAAAGCAGCCCATTTGAGAGCTTCTTCATCATCAACAACTTCATGACGAGAAGACTTGGAGAAAGCTGCGTCCGTGGTACTATTCCTCCATATACTAAAACTGTTTAAGCGTCCACTACTGATTATATCACCACCCTCCATTTTTGCCTACAGATATTTACAAACTATAGTTCAAGGTTCCTCATATTTATACCTGCGGATGTATTATTATTTAATTATAATGATAATGATAATCAGGCTCTATAGTCATGGAGACCACCCTCATACACTAAAAATATTTCACTACTTTATTTTTTTGCCATTAGATAGCATTTTTCTTTTCCATTAGACAGAATTTTACTGTTATAAGAATCGAATTTAATACCTTTTAATCTCATCACATGCTACTAATTATCTGGACGTCCTTTTGGGAATCCGTAAATGCATGAATTTCCATAAATTAAATATCGTATATAAATGTTATTTCCTCTATTTTTATTACATGTAGTTTGAGATTTTATATATATATTAAAATACTTATTAATTAAATTTAAAATAATTTATTTAATTTTATATTCTTAACCTTATCTTAAATTAAATTATTATATTCTAATTAAATGATACAAGGATAAAGTAAAAAAAAATATATATATATTTTAAAAATTTAAAACGACAATTAAAAATATAAATGAATGAATTTTTAAAAATATATACACTTATTTAATGTTATAATAATATAAGTGAATATAATTTTTATTATCTTTTAATTATGTATCTTTCTTAAAAAAACATTATGCCTTATTTTAATACGATTAGTATATAATTACCTTATACAATAAAGTTAACTAATTTTTTAATATTTATATATATTGTAAATAAGAATTTTTCTAATATTATAGGAAATAAATTTGACGTGACCGAGGGTATTACGCCAAAAATTTTACTATATTATACATAAATTTGGAAAAAAAATATTTTATTAAGTGAGGTTGGTGTATATTATTGTACTTTCATAGTTTTTTTTTTAAAGTATATCAATATAAATGTAGGGAAAATTATATACAAATTATTAGATATTTTATTTTTGTTATATAGAAAATTATTAGGAATCAATGTTAAAACAATTTATCCTTTTCCAAAAATTTTTTTATAAAATGACCCTTTGGACAATTTTGTTTTTTTAATAATTGAGCAAAAGGAAATGATAATAATTAAACATTATAATTATTGATGAGAGTGAAATTTTGCCGTACCATAATAATGATTAGAGACTAGGGGAGGGAAATAGGAATTAGTCTGAATTTGTAATGCAAGTTTTTATTTTTAAAAGAAAAAAAAAATTGCAAGTGGAGGGCAACTTCAAGAGAATGTGTTTAGGTAAACATAAACTATATTGTAAAGAGTAATTATTTAAGAAATTGAATGAATCACCATGATCATGATCATGATCATGATCAACTGTCTAAGATCTTCTGCAATCTGTATTAATTATATACAATTAATTAATTGCCGACTTAATTTTTTATTTAAATTTAATCAGTAAGTATGGTAATGGAAAGATTCTGCTCATAAAAGAAATTATATATATATATATAACGTTTTCTGAGGCTGAATTGCCACTGTTTTTGTGATGCAAATCTCAACATGTACGTATAATTTGGGATTGTGCAAATGCAAACTTTTTTTTTTTTTTACAGAATTATTGATTTTATTCATTAAAATTATAGACATGAAATAAAAAAAAAAAAATTCAAAAAAAAAATAATTTCATTTTATTTTGAAAAAGTTATTATTTATATTAGGCATACGTACATCAATATTTGATGAAGCTGTCATTTCATATCATATATATTATTTAGATGGTATTATAAATTACTTTTTTTTTATATATGGTGTTAAATTTAATAGTTTAATTTGATTAAAAACATATTATAAAAAAATTCATTTTATAATTTGATCTCAAAAAAATTTATTCATAAATAAAGAAATATATAATCTTAAATGTTTATTTAATTGAATAATATTTTTAATTAATTTAAAAAATTAAAAATTAATTCGTGATATCATCAAACTGTAAAAAAAATATTAAATTTTCGCAAACTTTCATTTAATTTTTTCTCATTATTTTTCAAATAATCAAATATATTAATTAGGTATTTATTATATATGATATATTTATAATTTAACACTTTAAGCATGCATTAATTAATAAAATTATAAAAAAAAGACTATAAGAATTGTCCAACTCTTTTCTGGCAGCAAAAGTAATAAAAAAATAATTCAAATTTGTAAGTCATAATGATGAAGAAGCATGACATGGAATAGCAAAAATAAAATTTATAATACATGTTAATTTAATAATATATGATTGTCTGACTTTCCTTATATATTTTAATATTGATTAATGCATGTTAAATTATCTAGTTTAGAGTGAACATTAATTATGAATCTTTGAAGGTCAAACTTGTAGGTGGACGGTGATTATGTAGAATGAGCGGCTGAGATCAACCTATCAAAGGCTGAAGCAAATCTTGTTACTGATTATTGTCTCTACATGCACCGCATGTTTCCATGTGAGTGTTCAATAAGTTATGCATATATGTATAGTTTTGAGATATTCAATTAATTAATCCACCAGCAGAGGAATTGAAACATACGCAAATTGAGGGTTTCTTTTATTTTTTTATTTTGTCAGTTGATCTCTATCATTTCTTAAGAGACTGGGCTTAATGAGGCTTTAAATATACTTTAACCTTTATAAATTAATATCATTAAAATTTATAAATTTTATTAATTAATCGAATATTAATTTAATAATTATTATATAATAGAAATTATTAATTTATTGAATATTAAGTTTGAAAGATTTTACTGTATTTGAAAATTTTAAATATTCTTCAGCAAGATTTGTTTTTATTTTTTATTTTTGGGTTGTGGAGGTTAAATTTTAGATTTTTATCTTATTTTAATCATGACATTAATTTTTTTATAGAATAATTATTAACCAATAAAACTTTGGTCTAGCAGTGAATCAAAATTAAAGTGCTAAAAGGTCACATGTTTAGTTATTTGTACTAATATAGCATGACTATCAAATAATTAAAAAAAAAAAAAAAGTCAATGAGCTATCTGTTTTATGTTAAAGGATGTTAGGAATTCAATTTCCAATATCATATCTTATTAAAAATAATATTTAATTAAAAAATAAATATTTGTTATAAATATATTAATAAATGTGGATATCCATTCATTTATCCCATTACTCATAAGATAAATGTGAATATCTATTCATTTATTCCACTACTCATAAGTTTTTGTAATTAAGTTTAATTTTATTACATTATTTATATTGTAATTTATGGTTGATTTTTATATATTGTAACATATGATAAAAATGAACTTTATAAATAGGAGTTCATATTATTTTGTAATACACACCAAGAAGCAATAAAAAAAATCTTTCTTTTGCATTGTTATTATTGTTCTTATTCTTGTTTTTATTTCTTTATTTTTCATAATAATATTAATAATCATTAAATATATACATCAAATTACAATCAACTATTAACTATCTGGTAACAACTAATTAATAACAATAGTTAAACTAAATTGAGAAGTAATTACCTAATTGGGTTCAAACAATTGCTTAGCTTTTACTAAACAAAAAAAAGCAGTTAACCGACCTTTTAGGCTATATGCTACAAATAGCAGAAAATGCAAACAAACACAAAAATTTCAGCTAGTGTTGTCGTTTCTTTCCTTCTGAAATTTGACAAATTAGCCTCAATTCCACAAATTCAGGTCATCAGCTTTTAATTTACTCCTAAACAAGGTAATGTTTGATTGCACTGTGATACGATTTCTAATCCTAAATTTAGGGTTTATCTTATCTTAAAGTAGGTTTGTTAGGCTTACATAGAGTCAGGTTTGGCTTATATGTGTTTGGTAGCACGTCTCGTGAATTGCGCTTTTAAGATATCAAGCATTAGTGTGCCAAGATAAATTTTGTTTGTACGAATACCTAATTCTTACATGAATGACATTTCTTTGATAAAATTAAGGAGACGACTTTACGAAAGTTCATATAAAATGCACTAAAACAAGTTTTGGATCTTACCAGGTGGATTTTTAATAAATAATTTATTTACTTGCAACTTCAGTTAATCAAAAGAAAATGTGGACCTATAATACAATGTAATTATTAATGAGGCTTACCTTAAATGAGCCCAAAATGAGTGGAGCCTAATTTCAAATTAATTGGAATTTATTTTAGCTCATTTTCTTTTTGTTGGGCCAAGGTATCTGGGCTGCAATGTGGGTTGAATAATCTTTTTGCTGCAGTATATGGTGGATTTAGCCAATCCGACAAATTAGGCAAGCCATACATACATTGGGTCAAGAGAGGTTGGAGGTGTGCTTAGTTACCTTATCAAGGCATTGTTTTCTCTTTATTATCCACCAACATGTTGTTAACTTTATAACAAGATGTTCATAAAATTATGTTAGATGTATTTCAAAATACTAAACTGCCTGCACTATGAGACAAATGTCAATCAATGGGTCATTTTCCTAATAGCACATGGCAAGAAATCTCAATCTGAATTATCTATCTTATTCTTCTTTAGTGTCTTATTTGATATTAAAAATTTCAATCTGAATCCTCTATCTTATTCTTATTTAGTGTTTTATTTGATATTTTATCTTATATCTCACATATCTTTTTATATGCTATATCAATTTTTTTTTTTAAATTATTTTGACAACCAACAGTTTTTTATTAATAATATAGTACATAAAAAATTGCATGAAATAGAAAATGAGATACTAAATGGAATATAAAATCTGGATTGTACTTTTTTCAAAGTATTTTTTCAGCCAATATTTTTTTATAAGTGATTTGACGTATAAAAAATTATATGAGATAGGAGATAAATTACTAAATGAGATAGATGATCCCATTCAACAAATCTTGTATTACTGATTTTAAACTTTTTCCTTCCAATAGCAAAGCAGCTTGTAGTTTTAGGAAAATATTTGTTATTTCAGTGAACTTTGTAAAATAATAATATTAGATTGATTATATGTTTACAAGAATGGCATACTCTCAGGGTAGCCAGGAATATTCCTAGTCTCATATATTCACCATACTTCAACTTGAGCAAAATCAGAATCACATGTTGAGATGGTGAAGAATTACTTTCACATTTAATCTATACAAAAGTCTTCATCTTTTCTGGAAATTAAATGATTTGATAGAAAAAGCAAAGATAAACGCGAAGAGCACGGAAATTCCAAATACAACACTAGCTGCAATTCCAACAAAGTCATGTTTAAACCCAAAATAACGCCTTAGGAAATGCTCCACCGTCTCACCGGTGTCTAACATGTCGTTTATGTCTCCAAATTGTGAAGCAACCAATCCATACAAGGTCCAAGCCACTGGGCAAGACCAGTAGTACCATTTCCACCAGACAGGAATCCTCTGTCAGAAAAATGTCTAATGCTCTTTAGTAATTGCCAGTTTTTGTTATAGATATAAGAAGAAATAAGACAAGAAGACATTACCGGTGGAGGAATAATAAATCCTGAGAAAATGTTCCATATCCCATAGAAGGCAGAAGCAACTACAGCAGCAATATTGTGGTTGGGTGTAATAGCCGTAGTCATCATCCCATAGAAACTGAAGTATAAGAAGGTGAAGTACATGAAGAAGATATACCAAAAGAACTTGCTTGCTGTCCAATCAAACCCGATCATGGCATAAACGATAACTCCATATATAATAGTCTGGATAAAAACATATGGGAGTTCAATCATAACCTGAAAGGCAGAACAATTGATTAGGTGAGGAACCATTAGGATCCAATTCCCTGGACTTGTTGGACACATGACAAAGGGAAATTCTTTATTTATTCCAATTCCGAGTAATTTTGCCAAACCAAAACTTTTATACATAAGAATACCACAAATATTGTCGGTTTAATGAGTTTTCTTCAGCTCAGAGGAAAAAAAAAAGAATTAGTTTACCTGTCCAAAGGAATTAGTTTACCTGTCCAAAGGCATATGGCAATGCAGAATACATTCCAGCTGCTCTTTCTCTATAAAAAACTGTTCTCTCAATAGCCACAACTGGCTGCACTGATACAGCATTTTGTACTCCTATGAAAAGAAGTGCCGTATACATAGAACCAATTGCATTAAAGATATCTTGTTGCCTTCTTCTGCAGTGCTTCAACATTTCAATGTAGTTAGAGTGTGAAGAGGGGAAAAGTCCAGCCCTATTAAATAGTATGCATCATTCCTCTGTACCTTTTGGAGCCTAAATCCCAGAATATTGTCCCAAACATCAAAGCTATTACCGTTGTGAACAAAAGTTTCACTGCAGT
The DNA here is from genome assembly GCA_948193065.1 of Aleurites moluccanus. Taxonomy (NCBI): domain Eukaryota; kingdom Viridiplantae; phylum Streptophyta; class Magnoliopsida; order Malpighiales; family Euphorbiaceae; genus Aleurites; species Aleurites moluccanus. The sequence continues at coordinate 32,193 of CANXYC010622442.1, read as the reverse complement.
GTAAGGTGGGTTTCGCCAATATGACCAATGCTGCTTCCACAGGCAAGCCATACATTGGGTTAAGAAAGGCTGTGAGTATTGAGTTGGGAAGTACAAGTCTTTTGAACCCGGTTGCGACGTGCTTAGTTCCTTGATCAAGGCTTTGTTTTTCCTGAATTATTCACCAATATATCCAATATATCAAGTCAGCAACTTCATAACAAGGTGTGAATCAAACAGTCATTTAATCATATGAGAGCATAGGTGTTTTCCTTTCAAGTTCAGGTATACTTTGATGTTTGAAATAAATGTTCTCATTAACTCCTCCAATAATCCCAAAATGGTAAACGTTAAAAATAGATCATTGATTATACCATATATCATATCAAATGTAACTGTAATGTCAATAGGCTTTTTTCTTTTTCATCTTTAAGGTGACTGACCTGTATAGTTCTGAGTTCTTATAAATTTCAGCAAAGTTGATCCCAAGAGCTGCTTCTTGTACTGCTGAAGTAATCTCCAACATCCATGTGGCAGGATTGTAACCATTCTTAATCTTTGGAATTCCTTCAATGTCCTTATAAAATTTGAAGCCAATATTATTATCAGATTAGCAGCAAATAGGAGAAAGATTGCAATAATTCCATTATCATGCTTCCATTAAACTAACCTCAAAATACTTTATCAGATGGCAGGAATGGCGACCTATTGGACCCACATAAATTTCTTCACCTCCTCTTTGCAACAAACATAACTGCATTGTGATACTATGGAAATTAGTACCGGCATAATGCAGAAGCTGAAAAAGATCAGCAGTTTGTTGATCATGAAAAATATCTTACCTCATCAAAAGCATCAAATATGTCAATGCTTGGCTGGTGTATCGTGCACACCACAGTTCGCCCAGTATCTACTGTATTCCTCACAGTTCTCATAACTACGGCTGCTGCCCTGGCATCAAGGCCAGAGGTTGGCTCATCCATGAAAATTATAGATGGGTTGGCAACAAGCTCAACTGCAATTGTCAGCCTCTTGCGTTGCTCAGTTGAAAGACCATTCACACCAGGTAATCCTACAAGTGCTTCTCTCAAAGAGGTCAGCTCCACAAGCTCCATTACTTCCTCAATGAACATCTGCAGTCCATCAATTCTATTTACCTTAAATAATCTAATGCATGCGCAAAACAGAAAATTGTGCTGTATCTTTATTTCTGCCTGAATTTTGCTCTCCCTATGCAGCTTCCGGTTATTTCTCCCATTAGTTTTTTCCTCCATGCAATCCAGTAAATATAAGAAAAAAAAATTGATTGAAATGTACCTTTCTTGTATGAGAATCAATCTCTGAGGATAGTCGAAGCCAAGCAGAATAAAGCAATGACTCGTAGACTGTAACATGTGGAGAATGGATATCAGTTTGCTCACAGTATCCTGATATGCGAGCAAATGTTTCTTGCTTCTTTGAGTACCCAGATATTGAGATGCTTCCCTCTATATAACCACCTGTTTTTCTTCCAGCCAAGACATCCATTAGCGTGGTCTTTCCAGCGCCACTAACACCCATAAGAGCTGTTAGGACTCCTGGCCTGAAAGCACCACTAATACCCTTCAGAAGTTGTAGACGATCTTCAGGAATACCTTGAGCTTTCATTTCCTGCAAGTGTGATACACGTTAAGGATGCAAGCATATTTAGCAATTGCAGAGTAATAAAGTAGCATGTGTTCTAGACTCCCAGTTCATGAGACTTTCTGAAATTCACATAGTAATGAAATGATTTGAAAAAGGAAAATGAGAGATGAGAATTCTAAAACCATTTAAAAATTGAAAATTCAACAACTACTTCAGACTTCAGAAACTTGATAAAACACCCCTCAAATTCAACATTTCAATTATTTTTTCAAGCTACCCAATCATGATTAAATCCTTAAGGTACCTGCGGCATGTCTACAGCATACTGTATTTCATTGAAAGCCATAGAAAGGGGTTGGAATTGGAGAACCATTCCCTGTCTCTTGTTCTGATTTGCCACTCTTTCAGATAGCGTCCTGGATGAGACACTTCTTTGGCTGTCATTCTCTCTTTCTGCATTGCTTTCATAGTGGTCAGTTTGCAGCTAGATTCATACAAGACAGAAAAAGCAACAAAAAAATAGGAAACTCTTGTTACCCACCGAAAGAGGTCTTTCCACTTGTTGATAGTTCAATAAACTCTCCAGTTCTATTAGCAGTTTTCTCAGCCAGGGCCTTTTTTGATAGTATTGCCTGAGGCTTCCCAAATGCTGCAACCAGCTCAAGCATCAAAATGTTGGCCCCATCAACTTTCAAACTTCAAAATATTGAAAAGGACACTTACGATCAAGATATTTCAAGGCCAAAGCGTAAAGAAAATTGAATACAAGGATATATCCAATCAAAGCTCCTACTCCAATCCAATACCAATGTGCTTCAGGAGAAATTCCACGGGACTTCAAGAAACCAACTCCTAGTGACTCAATTGAGTAGGGAGGAACCTGGAACACAACCATTTCCACATAACTACCAACAATGTTGATTAAATCATTATCAATGAAATTCTCAATTCAATTTTTTCCTCATAAAATTTTTTGAAGGAAACAAAGCTTACATGTCTCCAAGTCTTCCCAAGAAATTCATTCACGGATACAGCATTTTGCACATACATCAATGGTGAGGCCCAATAACCCCATAACCACCATTTATTCACATCATCTGATGCAAACAATGAATGCTTCAGCATCAGAACCTAAGTAACATCAGAATTAAGATACGAAAATACGTTGCATAATATGTCTAATTCACCTCGTGATAAGATGAATCCACCCAAAACTAGTACTGCAAGTAACGCAAATGATCCAATAGTATTAGCAATAATTATATTCCTTCCTAATGCTGCCATTAAACGAAACAGTCCAGATGCCATCTGGTTTGTACATAGGAGAAGCAAGCACTGCTTGAAAAACCTGCAATAAATAACTTAAATAAAATTTTGGGAAATATAATTTCAAACATTATGAAGAAATATTCATCAAAGTTTTCAATTTTCCTACCTTTCAATGTTTGGATCAAAACCAATAGCATAATAAGTTATGATTACCCATATGGCAGCTTCTACAAAGGCGACTGGAATTTTGAGAATCCAGGTGGGCAGAGCATATGCCCATGAAGGGTAGAACAGAAGATCTCTTTGCTTGTAGAAGACAGGAAGTTTCATGATGGTCATTGCCAGCTCTGTGAATCCATTGAACATAAGAGTAATGACAGCAAAGAAAAGAGCACCAAGGTAAATTGCTCCATCAGTTAGTGTGTCACGGTGCATTTCCATCCTTGCAAATACTGAAATTGATATGAGAGCCATAATAATAAGCTGAAAGGAAAGAAGAACAGTTAATTATATATAGTTAAATCAAAATTTTTAGTTTCAGTCTACAGCCATTAGCAAATTATTGGCAACTAAAAATTTAACCTTACAAAAGGAATTTCTTTTGTTCTAGTTTTTGTCCAATTTGATAGTGCTGTACCAAAAAAAAAAAAAAAAAAATCTTTAACCCGATCAATCCATCCAAACCAAACCGAAAACATGGCTTGCAAATACAGTAAAACCTCTATAAATTAATAATATTGGACTAATAAATTCTATTAATTAAAAGAAATATTAATTAATTGATAAATTAATAATTTATTAATTTAAAAAAATATTTATAATTCAATAAATTATATTTAATCAACTAAAAAATTATTGTGTTTTATTAATTTTATAATCAATTCAATATGAGTTAAATGAATTAAATAAAAAAATATGATAAATTGAATATAAATTAATTAAAGCAGAAAAAATATTATTAATTGAATATGAATTAAATAAATTGAATAAAAAAATATGTATAAATTAAATATGAATTAAATGAAAATAAAAATATATTAATATAATTGTTCAAATTTAAAATAATTTTATATAAATCACTTTAAAAGATCTCTTATATATTTCATAATTACAATCTCATTTAAAATGTGTTCAAAAATAAACTATGACAGATAAAATGCGTAAAATATTATGTGAGTATAATAAATAACATCTCATATGCATTAAAAAAGAATTATAAAAATAAATTTTTGACAAATTTTTGACAAATTTCTCTTAAATGTTAGTTAAGGTATAATATCATATACTCAAGTGAAATTAGAGATTAAAACGGACTCAAAATATGCATCAACAATATTTCATAAGTTTTTATTGCTATTTGAGAGTTCAACTTCATAATTTCTAAATGCAGTAAGAAAATTAGAGATGAGATCCAACTATATTTAAATTTCAAGAAAAATCAAGTAACAATAGACTCGTATTTTAATACAATATGATAGTATATATATACAATATTGGTAAATTATTATTTTATAATATAAATGAGATCATATAATTATATATGGATTTTCAGAAAAATATTATCTTATTAGTTTATCGAAATTATTAATTTAATTTACTGACTCAATTTAGGACTGAAAAAAAATATTATATAATAGATGTTATTAATTTATCGAGTATTAATATATAAAGATTGTATTATATATATAGTTGGTCACGATTCAAACAAAAAAAAAAAAAAAGCAAACCAAATTTGTGATTTGATTTGTGTTTTAATAAAATTTTAAATCATTATAACTCAAACCAACCCAAAATATTAAATATGAGGTTAATTACTATTTTTCTTTGTAAAATCACCCAATGCACTAAGTTTTTCTGAACTCTCAAAAATACACTAATTCTCCTTGATGAATGTCTCTTTATATTAGTACATTATTCCGTCTAATTTTACCGTTAATCAACTCTAAAATGATCAATAAGGGCTGTAAAAAGACAGAAATGCTTTTATCTTTTATTTTTAATTAATTACATTCTATTTTTGCTTTAAAAAATATTTTTTAGGGTTAAAAAATTTATTTTCATATTTTTTGATAAAAAAATTTATTTTCATATTTTTTGATAAATTTGAAAATAAAAATTAAACAAAAATATTTTTTAAAAAATATTTTTTATTTTTTATTTTTATTTTTCATTTTTAAAAAATAATTTAAGAAAAAATTAAATTATTTCTTCTTAATTTTTTTAATACAAATAAAAAAATTATTTTCATATTTTTGACAAATTTGAAAATAAAAAGTAAAAATATTTTTTTTAAAAAATATTATTTATTATTTATTTTTTATTTTCAAATTTTTTATTTTTAAAAATTAAAATAAAAAAAAATTCTATTTATTTTATTTTCAAAATTGTCAAAAAAATATAAAAATACAGTTTTTAACCCTAAAAAAATTTTTAAAGTAAAAATATGGTGTAATTAATTAAAAATAAAGAGTAATGACATTTTTGTCTTTTTACTGTTTTTATTGACCATTTTAGAGTTGACTAACAACAAAATTGGACAGAAGAGTTTAGTAGTATATTGTAACATTTATCAGGGTTGAGTTATTATATTTTTGAAAGGTCAGATAGAAGTTAGTGTATTGAATTATTTTATAAGGAAAAAATCGTAATTAACCCTATTAAATAAATTTATATTATAAATTATTAAATATCGTTATTTCTAGTATAAAAAGGATTTTAATTAAATAATTTATTAAAATATTTAATAATATTTTAGGGAATACTTTCATAGTAATTTCATTTAAAAATATTTTATATTTATTAAAATATTTCATTATTTTTCATTTTCATTTTAATGGATTAAAAACATTTTCTTAAGATTTTTATACACATAATTTTTTTTTTTTACAATTTTTAGAAGTTAAAATAAGTGTTTAATGGAAATTAATTCAAATTTTAAATTTATATAAAATTTAATTCAATTTAAACCAAATCCGATATAATTTTTAATAAATTAAACTAATTCGAAATTATTGGTTTCACGGTTTGATTTTCATTTAAAGATTTGTCAAACCGAAAATATAGGTTTGATCTGACATATTACTTACAAACCGCCTCAAACAACCCATGTACACCCCTACAATTTGATCAAAACCAGAAAGTTCATTCATGAATACTGCTCATTTAGGGCTTAATTTCCATGAAAGTATAGAATGTTACTCACTTGAGTCATTTTGAAAATGTAGACAAATGAATTCCTTTTCATGAGCAAAAATTCTCTCGAAAGGCAAGCTTTAAAGAGTTCCTTCTTGCTGATACCATACTTTTGAGTTGTTAGAGCAGCAGGGTGTGCTTTGGACTTGTCAAATGGTATAGCTAGTTCATCACCTAGTTTTCGCCCAACGTGAAATGATTGAAATGCTTCAGCAAATTCCTTCACAGAAACGTAGTTATAAGGCTTATCTTTAAGTGCCCAGTACTGTTCTTGATCTTTTCTCGAAGTTACCTATTGAATCCCAACAAAAAAATAGTTCACAAAAAAGTTCAACAAGTTATAGAGATTGCTAGATTATATAATTTTCAGAAGAATTACTTCTTGTAAGAAGTCAGCAACTCCTTTCCTCTGAGGAAATTTGAAGCCCATGTATTCAAAGAACTCAAGCACATTTTCACGTGGACCTTGATATACAAGTTGCCCATCTGATAAAAGAATTATGTCATCAAAAAGATCATAAGTTTCTGGTGCTGGTTGGAGAAGAGAGATAAGGGCAGTTCCATTGAGAATGTGGATTGATTGTCTGATAGAATTCACAATTTGGAAAGTTGTTGAACTGTCCAAACCAGTTGATATCTCATCCATGAAAAGTGCCCTTGCTGGTCCAACCAGCATCTCCCCTGCATTGCATTACATCAGTATGCTCAGCCAAAAGAGTGAAAACAGAATGTCTCTATACTTTCATCAATAGTGCCATAGTTTTTGTTACCTGTTGTGACTCGCTTCTTTTGACCGCCAGAGATGCCTCTTATCATTTCATCACCCACCATTGTATCAGCACATACTTCAAGTCCTAAAATCTGCGGGTTTTTAAAGATATAATGAATCAATTTAGTCCAAAATTTATCGATTTCATAGTCTATCATATCATCCGGAGAAATTATTGAGTGAACGCGCGCTGTGATGGAGTGAAGTTCATGAATGAAATTACAATTGATTAGCTGACCCCACCTGTGCCCTAAAATTCCCCAAAACGGCGATGTTTTAATAAAGTGCGTAGGGCAATGACAGAGATCAGCGACCATGATAGAGTGGTTGGGGAGAGAGGTTAACGGCGGGCGTAAACATGGACAAGGTAGCGGTTAACGGCAGGGAAAGGCAGGCCATATTGCATTTTACAAACTCTAATTAATTTTTAGAATGTCCTTGGGGGTTAAAATATGTTCTAATTTAAAATATCAAGTGATATCCACTAACAAATTCTGAAGAATTTTCATAATTTAATCAGTCAAAGTAAACAGTACTAAATAAAATTTTATTTATATTAACTGTATCGATTTATCTCATACATTAAATTAATTAATGAGTGATAAGATATTTTAATGAATATAATTTTTTTAAATCAGTTTTTTTTTTACTTTATATATTTTTAATTTTGCTTTATATATTTTTATTTTATTAGATATATATATATATATATATATATATATATATATATATATATATATTAGAAATAAGAATTTTTTTGGTGCACAAAAATTTATATGAAATTGATAATTAGAGCGTATTGCATGTAATTGATAAAAATAGTGTATTAAATTAAAAAAATAATAATAATAGCTTATTATATTACAACAAACTTAGAAGGATTTTAGTAATTCATTATATATAGTATATACCTTGAGAATATAATCTGTAACTACACTGGCTTCTTGTCCTTCTAGTGCTGCTGCCTGCATAATTCCATGAGTTAAAGAATATATATATACATACTGTAAATAGTAAAATAAAATATTATTCAATAATTAATTAGCTATGTTCTCACCTTCATATAGACATCAATATCAGGGTCTGGCTTGATATTTGCTGCCTTCTCCCTTCTTGATAATTCTGCCAACATCTCTGCATATATAATTTCAAAATTATTCTATAGTAATTAATTACTCTGTTAATAGAAGATTATTATATGAAAACAATATAATTAATGGTGTTTTTGCTTACCATAACGAGGCCCAACTCCTTGGCATCTTGCAGAGAAAGCCAGAGTTTCTCTTACAGTCATTTCTCCTAGATGAAGATCATATTGACTTATATAAGCTGATGTTCTCTGTGGTACAAACTCTTCCATTCCATATCCATTGTATGTAACTCTTCCTGAAAACTGAAATTTCACAAAATAACCTATTATCATATCATGAAGATTGAAAAGCAATTTTCTACTTATAAGTTTCAGCTAAGTGATACTCAGGCAGTTTAATAGCTGTGTGCTTGTGAGATTTTTTTTTTCTTTTCAAATACATCTATCAGAAATTTTTTAAGAGAATGGGGTTTCCAGGGTTTAAACTCTATCTCCTTACTTTTAAATCTTTTCCAAGTTTTCCAGCCAAAGCCAATAATAATGTGGTCTTGCCTGAGCTTGGCGGGCCTAAAAGTAGTGTCATTCTGCAAAATTTTAAATTTAATTTAATTACTCAACATACAGATAAATTTATCAATTTATACATATACACATAATGTAACTCATCTTAATTTTTACCTTCGGGGCTGGATGATTCCACTAACATTATGAAGGATTGGCAATGGTTTCTTTCTACTTGGAAGTATGTGAAGGTAATTCAAGAATCCCTTAGAAAAGAGCCAATGTTACATGGTGGGTGACTTCTATTCAAAGCAAATACTTCAATATATAATATGGAAATTTCAATTTATACCTCTAACAAATTAACATAAAAGTTGAAGATTGTAGGCAATGCTCTTCTTCCAATATAAGCTTCTGCTTCAACATTTAAATGCTCAAAACGAACTTCAATGGTTGGCATATCAAGTCCAACTCTGCATTTCAAGAAAATACATATAGTAATAATTGAATATATTTGAAGCCGAAAAATTTAAATTACTTGTTCACTTATATCATGCAAATTATATTTAATACATGAATTATACATGTATACCTTTCAATGCGATCCCTAAGCTTCAGCAAGAATTTCTCATTATCTTCCTCTGTAATTTTGACTAGCCTCTCCAAGAGATTCTTTCTCTCTATTAATCCAAGACTAATAATATCAATCTCTTTTTCATTGAAAATACCTCTTTTTATACGTAAATACGTAGGCAGTCTCTCCAAAGCAGCCCATTTAAGAGCTTCTTCATCATCTTCTTCTACATGACGAGAAGATTTTGAGAAAACCTCCATAGTATTATTTGTCCAACTACTGATACTACCTCTCCGTCTACTACTACTGATATTACATATATCATTACCCTCCATTCCTAATTACCCATATAATAATGGAAGAAGAAAAACTGAAGCATTTTCTTTAGTTCTTTGTAAGGAAATTATATATAGAGAGAGTTTGATTTGAAGAAGCTCAATTGGTAGTTGTTATTTAGTGTCATAATTTATTTAGATGGGCAGTGCCAAGGGCGGAAGGTGGTATTTTGTGGGCCAAATACTATACTAACAAAAAAAAAAATCTAAGTTAACGAGAGAATATAGATTTTTTTTTTTAATTTCAAGGTGTTACATTTATACTAAATATACACATAAAAATTTATATAAAAAGTATAAATAAAAAATAAATATTTTAAAATTTTAAGGAAATTATTTATATATTTTTTAAAAAATATATAAAAAATATGAGAAATTTTTTCTTTTTTAAAACGTTGGGGGGCGATGCACCCCATCATTGTGAATAGATCCGCCCCTTGGCAGTGCTAGGTAGCATAAGGATCGACAACAACAGTGTTGTCAGTCCATAGATCTAGTATCATAAGTTTGGGGGTGATATTAAATTTTTTAAAAAATTTTGGGGACAAAAGTTATTTTTTGAAAAATTTAAGTAACTTAAACGTATATTAGAGATTTTTCAAAAATCTTAAGGCAACTGCCGCCCCTATCCACAAAGTCTGTAGTAAAACTATATTTGGTGGCCCTAAATTATAATTAAATAAAACATATAAAATTTTAAAAAATAAACAAAAAATTACTTAAATTATATATAAATTACATATGTTCATATTATATACTAAAAACATTACAGTCAAACATGACTTAGTGACTCTTAAGGCTTTATTTAGATCACTCTAAATTATTATTACAAAAAGTACATATAAAAATACTAAAAATAAATAAAAAAATTACATAAATATAATAAATTATATATAAATTATATTCAAAATAATTTAAGACTACTAAACATGATTTTACTACCGTACGAAAAGTGAACTATCGCTATTCGCATGGGTTGAGGAGAGCTAATATGTCAAAAACACATCAACTTCTGCTGTGTAGGCTTTTTAAATGTCAAAAAAATTTTATAAAATTTCTTAAAAATTATAATATTATAGTATTTTTTACAACGAATACAATGACATATTTTTTTAACAAAACAAAATCAAATGGATCTAAAAATATATATTAGAAGTATGTTAAATCTAGACCATTAGATTTTAACGGTCTAGATTTAATACATTTATATTATATTTTTTGAATTCATTTGATTTTTGTTTTATACAAAAAATATGTCATTGGATTCGTTATAAAAAATACTATAATATTATAATTTTTAAGAAATTTTATAAATTTTTTTTAACTTCTAAAAAGTCTACACTGCACACATCAGCCCCCTCAACCCTCGCATTGCCTTTAAAATAAGCATACACTAAAAATACAATTGATTACGTTACATTATTTACATTGCCAAGTATTAAATATAGCTTGGGTTGAGGGGGATTGTTGTGTATTTTTACACAGCAGCCCCTCATGTGTCCAATTTTAAGTACCTAAAATTTTTTATAAAAATTATAATTTGATAATATTTCATATAATAAATCTAATAATATATTTTTTATACTAAATAAAAATCAAATTGATAACTAAAAATATATTATAAATACATTAAATTTAAACCGTTAAATATAATACACAAAATTTATAATATATTTTTTTTCTATCCATTTGATTTTTATTTAGCATAAAAAATATATCATTGATTTTATTATATAAAACACTATCTAATTATAATTTTTAAAAATTTTAATAAAAATTTTTAGATATATAAAATTAGACACGTGAAGAGATCCCTACAACCTATATAGCTTGGGTTTCTCGCATTGAGATTTGTTATTAAATAGGCAATGTCATTTATTTACTCTACTTTTGGCGATTGAACTGTTCCTGCCCCTTTCCTATATTACCAACCATATTATCTTATCTCAACTTAAATAAATTGATGCATATCTCAATTTTAATAAATTCTAAGTCGGAGAAAAAAATCTTGTAGAAGGCTGGCTAGCTAGGCAAAGAATTTAACACTCAAGGGCGGCCATTGGTGAGTATTGACAAGCAAGCTAAGTTTCTTAAATGATTGCAACAGCATTTTCGATTTGGCATACCATCCTGTTCCCCACCAAATAAAATAAATGAACTACAAAAGTTATAGTTGGGAGTTTCTTAAGAGGAAACATACAGTATACATATGTAATTAATCAATATATATTTGAAAAAAGAAAATATATATAATTATTTATATTAATGTGAAGATTCGAATTTTATCAATATTAAATTTTTTCTCGTGAATATAAAAAAAATAAAATAAAATTTTATTATTCTTTATTTATTTTAGTTAGGAGATAATCTTTTATCAATTTATATATTTTTATAAGTATTTAAGGACACATCATTAATTTATGAATATTAACTTTAAAAATTAAATTTTAATCAACGAAAAAAGAAATATATATATATATAAACTCATTTTGCTAACTAAATTAATCTTTGAGATTATTTAATATATAACAATATAAATTTTATGATATTTAATTAAGTTTATGTGAAAGTGATATTTATATTTAAATATAAGTATAAATTAATAAAATTTTCCTAAAAATTGCAAAAACAAAATTTAAAATAAGAGTTTATAAAATTTAGAAATTATTCCAAAAGAAACCAGTATATTCTAGTATTGATTGCAAAGGTTACATGTCTATCCATTGATGTTTAATTTCAGCCCCCCTCTCCATGACTTCCCCATTATTTTGTTATTATTTTTCAAGAGACTAGCCAACTTCTTTAATATTTTTGTTTCCTCTTGTAGTTCTATTTGACTTAAGAACATCATTTACTCTTGCAGTTGTACACCATATCGTAGGGTCCATCACTTTCAATGGTTATGGTTCTTATAAACGTGATCTCCATTGCATATGTATAAATGCTTAAAGAAGGTGATAGTCGCAAAATTCTTTTTGATTTCGCATTCTATTTAATTACCTATAAATATGGATGAAAACAATAAATAAATTATTAATTATGAGATGTTTGGATGAAAATAAAATTTTTAAAATATAATTTTTAAAAAAATTATCGAGTTTTTTTTTAAAGTTTAAAAACAGCGTTTTTAATTAAAAAATATTTTTACTAATTAATTTATTATTAGTATATAATAAACTTTTTGTTTTTTGAGATATAGTATATTTACTTCTGATAAAGGCCATTCAAATTTTAGAAATTATATGTTTATTCCATTAATTAATGTTTATAGCAGGAAGAAATAAATTAGCAAATAGATTTCAACATCATTATTCACTAGTACATTTCATTTGTTAATTCCCATTAATATAGTTGGAGAAAAGCTTAGAATAAGATCATCTTCACATAGCCTAACCACCTCATCTTTTGGAAGCGTAACCATAACCACCCTGCTCAATGCACCGCCCTCACTCTCATCCGGCGGGGCCGGCAAGACCAAAACATGTCCTTCTCCGGCAGCTGGTTCCACATAATAAGAAACATGAATAGGGGCAAAACCTTCTTCAAATGAAGTCAAATATGGGTCAACTCCCTCTAAATTAGCACAAATGAGATCACAACCGTTCTTCAAAGTAAGAGATTGGTGATCATTAGAGTCAAGCCATTCAATCAAATCCATAATTCCTTCATTATCCATTTTTGCCATTACTTCTGTAATAGCCCATGTAGCACTTGATAATTCATGGTCTTTTAAAGGCTCTGTTTGGACCTTGTTATAAACTATGCAGTTGCCGAAGAACCCTTTATCCAGGCCCAATACATTCCTCATGTCCAAACAAATTCCCATATCTATAAGCCCATCTACTTTTCCTTTAATTTTGCTTATGGAAGTCCAAAAGAGTCCAGACAGTGCCATAAAGGGTAATGCGCTTGGTTGGTTAGGTGCACTAGTGGTTCGAGCCATGGCCATGCAAGCTTGGACCATAGTATCTGTAAATGCTAAAGCAATGGTTGCATACTCTGTGCCTGTGGCAGTGACCAAATTTGATTTTTCAATAGTAGATTTGTAGTAATTGATCAAGTGAGTGTAAAACTGGTGGTTGGGATTTTTGTTGCCTGGTCTTCTTGACAGCAAAGGGTGGAAGAAAGGAGGATGAATCATTTTTCCGGTTAAGTTTGTGTCGGCCCAGGCCCTGATGAACATAGTAGCACAAGTGAGATCAGCCAGGACGTGAAAGCAGCTCAATCCAATTGCTAAACCGCCGCCTTCAAATTCTGTCAGCTGAAAGGCAAAACAAAGTTATTGTTAACATTTTAAAGGGGTGGAGTCTTATTCAAATTATAAGTTTGTGACTTCAAATTCAATCATAGTTTAATTAACTAAAATATGGCTAACTAAGTACTTGACCAATATATCATATATTTCAAGGAAAATTTTTGTTTACACTATGTATAAATGTTCATATAATACACCAAATTAACTTATAAATATAATTTAAAGAAACTATTCTCCGATACGACTTTCCTTTTTTTTTTTTTCACCTGAACATTGAAAGTGGACCAAAAATAAGACTCATGATTCATTTCTTCCCAGTGAACAAGCTCGAGCTCCATTTCCCTGTCAACAATTTGCAACCATTCATCTACACTTCCTTTAGCTTTAGCCTCCACCACTCTTACTCCTGCATCATTACACTTGATCATCCAATGTTCTTCTTGGTCTTTTAGCAACCTTCCTGTCACTATTGGAAAATAAGTAAGCATTTCTGACAATGATTTGCTTAGCTTTTTGGTTATTTCTCCAGTCTTCCTTCCTATTGGAGTTTGAAAATAATACACAATCTTTAAATGATTTTGGTCCATAAGGCGATCTAGAACTGATAAAGGATAGAATTTTTCTGGTTGCACTGGTTTTGTGCTTACCACAGTGCGTTTACCAATATATGTTATCTCAGTCATTGTTAGGTGATAATTAGATCTTTGTTGGGATAATTTTATTTTTCAAATGTTGTATTTGCAATTATAGGAAGAGATGTAGAGTTGAGTTTCAAGTGAAATGGTTCATTGTGATTACCAGAAAAAACAAACTTTCTGTATTTATGGAAAATGACAATTTCATGATCCATTGAAGCTAATGAGAAATAAGTTAACAATGTAACATCCCTCACACATATTACACATAAAATATGCAATGTATATATTTCCATTTATTTTTATTATATTTTTGTTTATTTAGCAGATATCACGAGCCAATTTGTGTGTATCTTATTGTATTTATTACATCTTTCTGACCTTGTCAAAGGCATATCATTCATTTATTTTAATTTTGCAATAGGCAACTCATATGTGCCTACAGTTTTATTTGTTGCTTACATCAGGAAATTCATTGAAGGGAACGCCAAAGTTTCACTTTCACTCCTCCACTAGGCTACTGGTTAATCTATTGCAAATGCAAACGAAATTATCAAGAAAAACTGTCCTAGGAAGTAGCGTTCATTTTATAATGAAGAAACCTTGGTTTCATCTCCAATGTTGATTAATTTCTTGTACCATTTTTACAAAATGAACTATTTATTGGCTTTCAAAAGGTCTATAATTAATCAAATCATGAAACATAATTAATCTGCTAGCTGCAATAACAGTTCACCATGGGTGTAAGGCTAACAACTATCAAGAACAAGTCCAGTGTAGAGATTGAACTGAGAGTATTTGCACCCCCAGCACGACCAGACCGCTTTCAACAGATAATAAGAATCAAACCAGAAGGGAAAGTTAATGTATTAGTAAGAACTACCTGTGAAGAGGGTAGAAGCTCAGGAAGGTTTCTGATGATTATGGTTTATGTAGATGGAGCATATAGTGGTGTGTGTTTGCTGCCTGGCTATTTGGCTAGCTGCTCTGAAGTCATTTGTGACAGAGATGAAGATGGACATGTGAATGTTCATGGCATCAAATCTACAATGTTTAATACTTGCAAGTTCATGTTTCTGCATCAAATCTTTCTTGGGATGAATTGTTTTGGTCGCACAGAAGAGATAATTTAGATCTTTAATCAAAATTCTGATCTCTTATGTTCTATGTGATTATCAATAGCATAAATCCTCTGTTAATCAAGTACCTTTTTTTTTTTGTGAGAATAAAATATATATTGCAATAAAAATAATTTTAAATTATCTCATTTGCTATGACTATGGTACTGGAGTTGTATAAAAGACTATGACGTTGCATGTTTCAATATTAGTAGTCTAATTAAGCAAATAAGAGAAAGAAAGAAAGAGGAATAAGACAGCAAAAAGTGTCAAAGCCGCCCAATGAAGGCTAAAATAAATAAATGAAAGGTGACCACTCTAGGCTGGTCATCAGTATAACCAGAAGTAGAAGCAATTAGTGTTGGTATTGAAGAGGAGGGAGGCTTTTTCTTATGGTGAGAACTAGAGAGCTTGAACCGGTCAGAATTCGGTGCAGTTTTAACCCAACTCCTCTGCTCTTCTCCTCTGCCAAAAATTCTCTGTCACAAATGGCTTCCAGAATTAAAGGGTAACGCTGGAAGCCTTTGGACAGAAAATTAAAATGCAGATATGAAGAAGAGAGGTGCTTTGGGTGAAACTAGACCGAGTTTGTCAGGATCAAGTTCTCTTGTTTTCTCACTTTCATTAACATTTTGTTTTTATCATGTTTTCAAGAAAGAAGAAATGCAAGAAAGTGGTAAATTTTCCATTATTTGTTATAAAGATTCTGTCTTCTCTTTCTAAACAATTATACAATTATATGCTCATTTTTGCCTTGGGTTAATGTGATGTGATGGACCTTTTCCTTTTCTTCCAGAAATATTTCTGGAGAAATATAGAGTTTCTTGAAGTATGTTTGTAGTTTAGATACAATTTGTTTCACATGTTATGCATACAACTAAGAATAATGTCGTTTGATTCTCAATTTTTCCATGTTTTGTGCTCAATTTTTTGGAAAACAACCACTCTCAGAAAGAATATAACGAAATCCAAAAAAACATTTTTCTTTGAATCCATTGCACATGGTTAGCATTTCTATTTTGCTTTTGCCATTGTAACAAATTAACCAAATGAAATCTTCATTGAACAAATAACAGCAATAAAACTATCCTCAAGCACCTCCATCTTTGAGGTTCCTAACCTACAAGGCACAGATATGAACACTGGACACATTTGCGACATGAAACAGATACAAGAACATGACTATTCCTAAAAAATTTAGCAGATGACATGAGTGCAGTGTCGGAGAAGTATCTAATAGGACGTGATACAACATGACATGTACCTAAAATTAAAATGTTAGTGCTTCATAGTTTCAAACTTTCCTCCAAAGACTAATGATATCATCGCAGATAGCCAATAATGGAACAGACCCTGTTCTTCTCAATAGACGAAAAATGAAGACTCTTACATTTGTTTTCCATTGTCAAAAAATCACTGTAGCAGTTTTGGAAATTTCTCATCAACTAACTTATGCAAGAATCATTAATCAAGAAGACGCAATACTAACAATATAATCTATATGCCTGCCATTAGACAAGTAATTCGATAGTCAAGTATCTGTCTTATAGACAGCTTCCTTTATGAAATTTCAACTCAAATCAACTAAGCTTTAGTCCCAAATTAATTGGGGTTGGCTATATGGATCATTTTTTTTTTTATTCCAAACGCTCATGTGTTATGTCTCCAGAAAAATTTAGAATAACTAAATCATCTTTAATCACTTTTCTCCAAGTTTAAGCCTATCTCTACCTTTTCTTCCTAACATCTAGCTTAATATAATTTACTATTTTAACCGGTGCTAGGCTTATTATTCACATGTCCAAACCATCTCAACTTATTTTCTCTAACCATCTCAACCCTTTATAAAATTCCAATGTACCAAAAAAAAATTGTCTACTGCCTTCTGAATGGCTGAAAACTTCAACCATTACAAAGTACACAGACATCTCTTCCAATGGAGTTTATTTAGCCTTAATTAGCTACATTAACTAAATCCAAATTTCGTTTTGCATTATATTTCAATGAATTAGCTAGATGTTATCTGTCAAGAAAGGTGAAGAAGTTATCAAGGGAAGCAAATTTCATGGAAATTACATTAATGTAACATAAAACCTTGGTTTCGACTCCAGTATATTGTCTTTCCTGCTCCTCCTTAACTCAACAAAAGTTTATCATATAAATTAGAGAAACATACTCCTAAAAAATCAAACTTGTTAATTCATCTCCAAGAATCAGTTTACATGGGTGCAAGGCTAACAACCTTTGAGAACAAGTCTAGTCTAGAAATGGAGGTAAGAGTATTTGTACCCCCAGACCGACCAGACCATTTTCGGAAAATTATAAGAATCAAACCAGGGGAAAAGAAACAAGTACTAATCAAAAGTTTCTGTGATTGGGATATAAATCCAGAAAGGCCTGTGATGATAATGATTTTTGTAGAAGGTGCGTACAGTGGCGTCTCATTGCTGCCAGTATTTTTGCTTGGTTATAACAGAGTCATCTGCGACAGAAGTGAAGATGGCCTCATGCATCTTCGAGGAATCAAAGCTACATTTATTGACTTTTGCAAACCAAGGTCTTTCTTTAAATCCCTATCTATAACAGATAATTACCATCTGTATACTCACCTAAGTTGTTTTGTTCTTGATGATTTTGTGTGTTTTGGTTTATCTGATTAATTCAGGTGGTGTGGCTTCTTACCACAAATTGGATATTGTGGGATGTCCAGAGTTGATATTATATGAATTTCAGGGTTAGTCACCAACTCTGTATTAACTACTCTATTCTTTTTTTTTTTAATACATAAAATTTCTTAAAGGGAAAAGGAACTGTCAGGAATTGAATTCCTGAGGTCGTACATTACAAGAAAGATAATTGATCATTAAGCTATTAACCAAATGTCATTTCTCTACTCTCCTTAGAGCTTGTATAGTCATACAATCACTTGTCTACACAAAAAAACAGTCCAACTCATATTTTCCTATTTACTTTTTCTGTTGCAGATTTTTGCAGTGCACTAATAAAATAAAGGATCTGAAAGTTTGGACAAGTGCTGTATGACTATTTTCCTCATTAAATATGTCTCTGCTGTCACCCTTAAATTTAGTGTAAAGATCTTAATTTGTATACTATAATCTGTGGTATTAGTGCAGTGTGGGAATAAAATAAAGTTCTTCAACTCATTCTCTCTTATGTCATTCTCACTTCCATACAAATATGCCTGAAGCAAGCCTTCAATGCGACAATTCCGGCCAGCAAGCAATATAAAAAGATCAATACTTCAATAGAAAATAGACTACTACATATAATTATTGGTATCTTTTTCTATGGACTTTTTCACTCCCTACTATCGCAAAAAAATAAATAAATAAAACAAAATAAAATTGACGGACACTAAAATTTTGAATTTTTAAAAACATATTTCCTGAAAAAAAAAATAATTTAAACAATTTGCAAAAGTCAAGCGCACGTCTTTAAAAGACAATTTGATAAGCACTTAGGAGATAGTTAATGAAATTAATTGATGCATAAATTCAAGTTCTCTTTAAATTCACTTAAGAATCAAGAAAGAGTTAATATGAATAAACATGCAAATCATTTAAAATAAACTAACTAAAAAGTAAAAACAAACCAAAAAATAAAAGTTTGATTTATATATGTTATTATCACATTGAATTATATAAATATTATGAAATTTTTTTATCTATATTAAATATATAAATTTATCTAATACATTAAATCAATAAATAATAAGATATTTTAGTTAATATAATTTTTTTTTTCTGTAAAATAATATTAATATTATTTTTTTTCTTTATATATTTTTATCTCATTATATTATATTGATGCATATACTTAGTGAAAATAAGGATTTTCTCGTATCAAGACTTGGAAAAAAAGAAGAAGACAATTTTAGAGTTTTTTTTTTTATTTAAGAAAAGAATGAAAGAAAGAAACCGAATATGTCATAAACCAATAATTAAGAAATGAGTTAGAATACGTCACTAACCTAAGATGCCATTCAAGGCTATGGGTAAGTAGAGACAAAAGAAAATAACTGGTGAAATATCAAACTAAATATCACATTGAAAAATTATAAAAATAAATATTAAAATATATACAAATAAAGAATTTAATAATATTGACTTAATTCAAATTTTTATGATTAAAATAATTTAATAAAAATATTATTAAATAATTTACCATTTTCACATTATTTAAGTTACTCCTCATTATCAAATTAAAGCCAAGTATAAAATTCTTCATGATATTAGAATCAGTTTCGATCCTTATTTGTCAAAATATAAAATTATTTAAATTAAAATCAAATGATCGATGGACTGATATCCTACCAAACTAACAATCTAGATCAAAATAAAAATGATTAGTGAAACCAATAATTAAGAAATGAGTTAGAATACGTCACTAACCTAAGATGCCATTCAAGGCTATGGGTAAGTAGAGACAAAAGAAAACAACTGGTGAAATATCAAACTAAATATCACATTGAATAATTATAAAAATAAATATTAAAATATATACAAATAAAGAATTTAATAATATTGACTTAATTCAAATTTTTATGATTAAAATAATTTAATAAAAAATATTATTAAATAATTTACCATTTTCACATTATCTAAGTTACTCCTCATTATCAAATTAAAGCCAAGTATAAAATTTTTCATGATATTAAAATCAGTTTTGATCCTTATTTGTCAAAATACAAAATTATTTAAATTAAAATCAAATGATCGATGGACTGATATCCTACCAAACTAACAATCTAGATCAAAATAAAAATGATTAGTGGGTTGTTAATCTATCAAGTTACTAGAATCAATTTGAATTATCAAACCAAAAATATTACTAAAAAACCAACTCTCTCCACATTATCCAAATTACCCCTCATTATCAAATTAAAGCCAAGTATAAAATTCTTCAGAGGCAATACATAAACCCTAAAATTTCATTACTAGGTATAAACAGACTTATGAAACCAGTAATAGCAACAAAGTATTAAGAGAGAGGATCAGAGAGCTCAATTCTGTCAAAATTGGTGCAGTTATGTCCCAACTCTTCTGATCTTCTTATCCATCAATTTTTATCACTTCTGTCTCAGATGGCTCGCTCTCTTTCCCTTTTCATAGCAATTTCTTTCTTTATACTATCAGTTTTCAAATTTCCACACAGAGAAAGAGAGGGGGCCACTGAGATGGAGTGGTGATTGTAAGAAAATGAAGATTAGAGGTGTTCCAGGCGAAGCTGAACTGAATTTGACAGGATCAAGTTCTCTTATTCGTCTTATTATTATTAGTCTAGTTTATTTCTTCTTCTGGTTTGAGGAATAGAAAAGTATCTAGTTCTGAGCAGTACTCATCTTATCTGCTTAAATTTTGACTTGTTTTCTTCCTTTCAGGTTTTGTTTTCTTCAGTAACAACAATGATTCCTTCGATGTGTTTTCCTAATGAGACTTTCTTACCATGATTCATTAAGTTTCAATACATGGTATAATGAACTTTGTTTCAATTTGACCCTAAAACAAACTTAAATATGCTCTAGTTCTATGGTAATCTTTTGTTAATGATCTTTCAACTTGTATTCAGATTTTACAAATTTTTTAACTCTTACACATAGCTGACATTGCTCGAGACAGATGATGTTCTGGTGATAGAGGTTCGAAGACGATGGGCACAAGATCAGGGTTTACATATTCTGGTATTTAATAACTTAGAAATTTTCAAACTTGTATATTATGACTATAAACTCAAAATCACTAATTTAATTACTTAATGATTAAAGTTTTCGTCAAATTTATGCCAAATATTAATATTTAAATAGAGAAAATAAGCTTCCAAGAAAATCAGAAAATAAGTTCGTCATTAAGATGGACCAAGTAGACAGTCTTTATGACAAATATAAGGATATGCAATGGGCCTTTTCAACATAATAGATATCAATATTTGATATATAATTTCTTCTTCTCTAAAATTTTGTTTGTATGTTTCAATTAATCACAAGCTTAACAAGATATAAGAAGCAGTTTGTTGTTAGTTAGCAATATGCAAGGGTAAATACCAGTATCCATGCACCCAGCCGACCAGTATCCATCTGCCTGTCAAAGGCAATCTGATAGTTGCAACATCCTTGGCGTACACAGGGAAGCGGAACTCGTCATAGAAAAATTCTATCAAACCACTGGATCATTACACTATGTGTTGGAGATGGAGGTTAACCCATTAAGTTTGACCTTTTCCAGGACAAGCAATAAGAAGCAGCAAAAGTAGGGAATTAAAAAACATTCTCTTTGCACCTTAACTGGAAGAGCTTTTGGAATGGTGAAATACTCGAGGCCCAAAAATGATATTGCTTCTCACAATTGCAAAGTTTGTATGTTTCTCAGAAATAAATTGCTCTGTTGGCACTTTTGATTTTCCATATGCATTCATAGGAACAGTGTCACCTTCTCCTTGTACAAGGATTTCACCCCTTCACAAACTAATGGGAAAAAATAATAACAAAAGCAGAATAAACTACATAAAGAGATGAAGTTACAACAGAAATAGATAATTGAACAAAAGATCAGTTATGAGTATTGACTATACAGTAGTTAAAGCTCAATTTGATAATTTGATATACAACTGAAATGCTAGTAGAAAATTATGGAACTGAAGATCTGGGTGATCAATCAATACTACCTCTTTTATCAACTATTCAAATCAAAATTTCCTAATTCATCATTTATGTTATTGCCACACCTAGAACCTACTATATCTTCGAACACAAATCCATCAAAAGTCACAGTGATACAACCACAAATTTTCTAATCCTCTACTACAAATCATTCACAACAACATCAGACTGCCATTCCAAACTGAAGGGGGAAAAATCATGGGTTACTCGAAAAACCCATAAATATCGCTGCTAGATAATTTAAATTACCAAATAACACAGTACTCCTATTAATCAAATTCGTGAATTTTATGGAAAAAGAGTAAAACGGATCCAAAGTAAAGAACTTTTGAAGGGAATTCTTGTATTGATTGATCACCCAGAACTTTTAATTACTCTCATTTTGTGTGTTGCATATTGCTAACTAACAACAAAATGCTTCTTAGATCTATATGTTAATAATACAAAGCAATTTTTGAAACACACAAAATGAGAGTAATTACAAGGTAGATTATAATACATATGTAATTTTATTTTAAGAAAAAAGAAAAACATTAGAAGAAAATAAATACTTGGGTATTCATGTTTATATGCACTTCCTCCTTCAGGTGCGAAATTAGGTGGCAAAGGGAGTCATGGCCTCTTCAAAATTCTTATATATACGTATATATAATATAAATTTGTAAATTTTTAATTGGTTTTTAAAAAATAATATATAATTAATAATATTAAAATTACATATAAATTTTTAATTAATCTCAAAAAATTATAATACTAAAATTTTATACTAATTTAACTTTGATTTTAATAAAACTTTTTTATTTCGTCCATTCCCTCTTTATTATTAATATAATTCTATTACTAGTATTAGGGTTGTGCATGATTCGGTTTAATTTAAAAATTAAAAAATTTTAAAATCGAATCAAAATTTTGGAGATTTCAAAATGGAGGAATCGAATTGAATTGTTTATGTAAAATATTTAAATCGAACCAGTTGAATTGGTTTGATTTGGTTTTCAATTATTTCAAATTAGACCAATCAAATCGGTTTGGTTCGGTTTTTCATTATTTTTTATACAAAATTAAAATTAAATATGAGAATTATTGATACAAACTAAAATTAATTTATAATAGACCATAATTATCAAATTAAAACACTAAATATAAAAATTATAAATTAAAATATATCCAAACAAATCATAATTAATTTATCACAAATCAACCATAATTGTCGAATTCTCAAAAAATAAAACATATAATTTTAAATTTAAATTTAATAACTTAATTTAATCAATAAATTAAATAACATTAAACTAAATATTCAACTGAATAATATTATGACATATATTTATATCCTACCCTAATATCTAATTATCCATAATAAAAATAACAAATCATAAATTAGGTTTAGATTTATTATTATGTTTATACAGTGTATATAAATTTAGGGTTATATATATATATATATATATTACTTATTGGTTCAATTCAAATATTTTAGATTTGATTTGATTCAGTTTTCGATTCGATTATTCATTAATCTCTTGATTTAAATGACTTCATATTAATCAAGTTAATTAAGTTCGAATATAAATCGGATATTTATAGATTTTATGTCTCCATTTATAAATGGTTCGGGTATACGATTTATATCGAATAGCCAGCGACCTATAATTACCCCTAACAAATATGATAAACAGTGAAATTTTTTTTTAATATGCATTATTAGAAGTTAAATGGAAGGAGGAAAGAGAATAAAATATATAGACCTCTTTAATTTAATTATTTATAACACTTATTAGTTGTTAATGGTAACTAATAATTGACATATAATTATTAGTAGATATTAGCTTATAGCTAATAATTATAAAATATTTTGTAAAATTATTATCAATTATTACTGTTAATATATTTAATAATTATTAATAATTATTTATTTAAATTTTATTTTTTAATAAAATAATTTAATTTTTTTATTTAAATAAGTAAAAATTATTTAAAAAAATTTAACAATTAATTATAAAAGAAAATTTTAATTCAATTATTACAAATAAAAAAGCTAATAAATACATTGAAATTTTTTTGCCAAACACTTATACATGTTATTTGATATATATTTTGTAAAGATGGAGTTTAATTATTTAAATAATTTAAACTTCATAATAAAAGAAATATTTTTATTTTTATAAATGTAACTCGTTCAACAAAAGTAACAATTTCTCAACCTTTATTATATTACTAATTTTTTTTATTTTTTAATCATAATTATTGAAATATTTCCTCATTATTATGTCCCTTCACTTCTTCTTTTTTTTTTTTTTAATTTTAAAAAAAGAAATTGTTCAGTTATAGAATTTTTTTTTATTAATTATTTTTTTAATTTTTTATACTTTTATTTTTTAAAATTAAAAAATAAAAAATAAGAAAATATGTTACTATTTATTTATATTTAAAGATTTGCATTTGCTATTTTAACTTTTCTTTACACGGACCACACAATTGTACGCCCAAATGGCACGTGTTTAACCTCTGCACCTTCCTTTTTCTTCCTTCGTGTAATCGTGAAACCAGATCAGAGAACTCCTGTTATCTTCACTCCAACCGATCAGATCAAATTCACATCGAAGAGGAGAAGCATAAACCGATAGCCAAACAAGAGACAATGACAAGTTCCGACGTGGTAGGAGATCCAAGTTCGTGGGCACACGCGTTGGTGAGGATCTCTCCTTACACATTCTCCGCCGTTGGTATCGCCATCGCCATCGGCGTCTCAGTCCTCGGCGCCGCTTGGTACCCTCTCGAACTCATCCACGTACCCTTATGTATCAATATGTGTTAATTTTGATCTTTTTCTAAATTACAAGTTCACATGATTTGTCTTGATAGGGGAATTTACATAACTGGAAGTAGTTTGATTGGAGCTGCAATCAAGGCCCCTCGAATTACTTCTAAGAATCTCATCAGGTAACGAACCTAACGTTTTTTCAAATTTTCAGTACCATTATTGGGTCTGTCAATGGTGTTTTTGTAAGCTAACTCTAGGTGTTATGATTTCGAATTTTTTCAGTTTAATTCAATGCTATATATATAGAATTGTTGTGGATTGATTGATGCAACTGATATATAGAATTCAATGCTACTATACATTGTATAATTGCAAATCTGCAATAGAACTTGAGTTGTTTCATTTATCGTTTGGAGATGCGGATCTTTTGGATTCTGTAAGTGGAAGATTATTCAGAAGAAGTGAGCTGAAATTACACTTGTGATGATGTGAAGGGACTAGGAAGCAAAATTGTCAATCTGAATTTGCAGGATCCTAATAGCATGAACTAGTCAGAGCTCTTAATAATGATGGAATTGGCAAAGTTTTTGGGAGGGAGAAAGAATTGGTAGAGCTTTGTTGAGAAAAATGACGTTAATCTCTTATGACTGGCCTGATGTGCATGCTTGTTAGTAGTTTTACATGCTTAGTATTTAGCATGGTTTTGAGTTTATTCAGGAGCTAAATCTTGCTTATGCTAGATTGTAATTTCAAAGTTGCTTATAGTCATGAACTTTTAGTTGCTTGTATTTGACATAATGCCGGTGCAAAATGTGCACTTATTCTGTTGTGAAGTTCTTTAGCTGGCAGGAGTTATGATTACTTCAGTATTTTATAAATTTGGGAATACAAGTGGTGATAATGGTTATTTAGTTAAATTGCTTGTTTTTCTCAGTGTAATCTTTTGTGAGGCTGTTGCTATATATGGTGTCATCGTGGCTATTATTCTACAAACAAAACTAGAGAGCGTTCCCTCCTCTCAGATACATGCCCCAGAATCTCTTAGAGCTGGCTACGCAATTTTTGCTTCTGGGATCATTGTGGGCTTTGCAAACCTTGTCTGTGGGTATGTTGTTTATCCTCTTGTTTTGCTTGGAATGAAGTATGCCATTTCATATAAACATCTAGGTCTTTTTCTCTTTTGTTAATTTATGATGTGTAGCATGTTTTGATTTCTGTTCTGGAAACAGGTTGTGTGTAGGTATAATTGGAAGCAGCTGTGCTTTATCTGATGCTCAGAACTCCTCACTTTTCGTCAAAATTCTTGTGATTGAGATCTTTGGTAGTGCACTTGGGTTATTTGGAGTGATTGTGGGAATAATCATGTCAGCTCAAGCTACATGGCCTGCAACAACGGTGTAATTGTTGTTTTTATGTGAATATGAAAATCAGTTACGACGGGGTGGAATACATTTTATGTAAGCCAAATGGTCTATGTATTTTGTTCTTTTAATGTTTCAATGGTAGGCTTGTAAAAACTGATGTTGAAATGAGTTGCTGTCTTTTTCTATATTCTACTAGTCTTTGATTGCATTTGTCCAGCTGAAAAATAAGATGCTGGGCCAAGAAACATTGGTGCAATTTGAAGGAAGGGTGTTTAATGCTCTGGTGTTTGCATATGATGTCTCTTGTGGGTGTCTCCTGGTTGTTGATTTTGACCTTGTAGAGTTTAGAAGGAGGGTGTTTAGTTTACTAGTAATAAAAGGCAGTGCAAATTTTCAGCCTACTCGCAAATTTTCAGCTTACATGCAAATATTCTTGTAGCTCGTTACATGTTCTGTTCTATTTTAATATAGTTCTATATTAATAATGAGATTCATTTCCACCAGTCCCAAAGCTGGAGATGGATTGTGATAAAGTACATGATGAGATATAAAGAGGACAATTTATGGCCATTGTCCCTTTATCAATTTTGCTTTGGATATATTTTAACGCTGCAGTTTCAGATTCTTAATTTTCACTTACTTAATTTTCACTTACTTGATTGCCTTGATCTCCATAAAATGCTTTCATTTCAAGTTTCGTATTTAAGATTGACAGAATCAATTATCAAATAACATTAATATGTTCTCCTGAATGAGGCTTTTACTTTGTTTATCAACGATGTAAGGATCTCTGTTTCTCAACAATGCAAGGATCATCACTGAAATTTTTTGGCTAGGAACTGGATTTGATGTGGGAATAGCAGAACAGAATCTTGCATTTTTCGGTTGTGGAGACATGATATTACCATGGAGCCCAACATATATAATGCTGAAGAATTTTTATGATGTTTTGGTTCCCTTGAAAAGATCAGTCCCCCATTTTGGCTTCTAATTTGTTGTGTTTTTAGTGAAGTTTCCAATGTCATCAACAGAATAATTTTTCCGTTCAGTTCATTTTATAGATTTAATTCTGAAGTATTCACAATTTCCGCAAGGAATTTATTTAAGTAATCAAGATAAATTGCAATTCCTAACTGAATTCGAATTGTGCATTCAAATTTAATGATTGTCACTATTGCAGAGAATATCAAACACGATAAAAAACTAATATAAAATTAATAGATTTGAATTAAAAGTTATCATATTAATATCAATTTTGTGTCAACTCAATTATAATATAAAAATAATTATATCATATTCGTATTGATCCGTTAATCCGAAAACGATACGTTTCATCCATTAAAATTAATATGTAATATTTTATTAAAACATTTAACTGAATATATTTATAAATTATAAAATATTTATATATAAATATCAATTTTAATTTTTTTATAAATTTATATCTAATTATATTTTATGTAATAATATAAATTAATAAAATTTATTTAATAAATTTAATAATTTTTAAATATTAAATAAAAAATTAATTAATTTAAAATTTTAAATATATTATTGGTGCCATGTTACTTATTAAGTAAATGAATACTATCGTGGTTGTATTGAAATTTATCGTGATATGGGTGTATGTACCCACTACCCATACTTGTTATAAACACTTGTTGAAGTGTCAAAGAAAGAACTGGTCCATTTATCAACCAACAGGAGCCAAGCTTGCTTATTGTACTTCTCTCACTGTGTCTTTCCTTCTCTCTTTGAGCGAACATGGTCTATCTTCTTTATCAAATAGATCACGTAATCAATTAGCCAGGCAAAGAACACCATCAAAGAAAGGCATATTTTTCTGTTTAAGTTCTTCACAATCCTCTGGACTTGCTGTCTTTGGATCAAAAGGCCGACGATCAGGAAGAGATAACCCTTGCTTGATTCGACCCATTTGTCTGGAGTGTAGGACTTGCTTTGAGGTGACTGGTAGTCGAACACTTTGATATTCTTTGAGAGCTGAAGATAGATTTTCCACTCCCCACTTCTCAAGGCATTTGCCTAAGGCTGCAGCATCTAAAATTGACATATTTGTACTTCTCAGACCATGAGGAGTTGTAGGGTGCGCAGCATCTCCAATTAGTACCACATTGTCCCAAAATATCTGTTCTAGAGGCTCGCAATCATATATCATATTTAGGAAAGGCTCCTTGGTATCTTTCATGACATTCACAAACAGAGGCGGCCAAAACTTCTCTGCTTCTTGGTACATATGATCTATCATATCACTGTTTACTTTCTTGGTAACTGAATTTCCCTGCATGTGTTCAAGTAGAAGTTATCAACTCCAGTCGACTTTATTACTGTACAGTTTCACAAAAAGAAAACCAACAACATTGTTAAATTATAGTTTGATATTATCTCAAGGCCAATTGCAACTAATCCATACCTCTAATAGGAGGCCTAACAGTTCCTAAAGAACAAGTGCAGCGTCCTATAAATATGAAGTAGCAAAGCACTTCTGTTGACAAAATAACGTAGAGCTCTAGTAAAAAAAGAAAAATTAAATAAGAGAGTTGGTTCACTAACTATTTTACACGCTTGAAGTTTAAATATATAGGCATATATGTCTTGGATAACAGGTCTGTTGGCTTGTCCATTCGTTGCTAACAACTTACATAACTTATTGTTTCAAACAAGTAAAAAAACAGCAGGTTTCTGCTGCCATACAATAATGTACAATGCCAAAATTTGATAAGCCGGATGGGAATAGGGAAATCACCTTCAGTTCAGGCTCAGGTTGATGGTCATACCAGATCCAATTGAGCTTTTTCTTGGGAAGTTCATAAAGTACACTGTGAATTCCGCCACTGAGGTGAAAGTACAAGCAGTTCCCAAGATCAGGATACACCCTTCGAATGCCTAGAATAGTTTCTGAATTCTCCTTTCCTGAAAAATCAAGAACCCCTCTCCAAGCACAGTAACCTGAATACCTACAGAATAATACCAGAAATCTATCATTATCAGGTTAAAATCCCACCATCACAAGTTGCCAAGAAACAGAAAGAGTAAAGTCTCATTTATACACAGTTAAAACCTCAGTTTCAAGTCAGGAAGAAAAGTCCTGCGAATTGAAGAGAGACATCCATCTGCAGCAACAAGCAAATCCCCATTTATCTCTATGATCTCATCAGTTGGAAGAGATTTAGCCTTAACAGTGACACAGGTTTTGTCTTCAGATATGCAGAAAGAAAGGCACACATGACCCCACAAAAATAAGTCTGGTGGTAAAGCACTGCATAGAAGGCCATGGAGATCAGCCCAATGAGCAGCTCTAAAATTGAAATTCTCATCTCTTGTCAATAGTCTAGTGGCCTTATCGCCGTCTGTAACTACGTTCTGTAGAGAAACAGAAATCCCAAAATGGAAAAATTGGTGGATAATTGAATTTTGATTTTTAAATGAGGCTCTAAATTGGCTTTTCTAATCCAATACCCAGTATCGTTATTACCAAAAGTCGATTGCTTTTAACTATAAAGAAATTAATACAAACAAATAATGAAAACCCAAATCAAGCAAATTCTTTAATTTCTTGAATTTGAAAACATTTATCGAAATTGGAATAAAACAATCATAACAAGAGCAGATGAACAAAGCATATATATATATATATATATACCTGATCAATTGTGAGAGGCAAAGTGGTCTCTTGGAGAAGCTGAGGTTGGGGAAGCCATGACTGAATGATTTGCTGAGCTAGACGGTCGATTCCGATTCCAGCACCAGTGGGGCTGCCTTTAGGAGGTGCGTTGGATTTCTCAAGTACCAGAATGTCCCATCCTGCTAAAATGAGGGCGTGTGCACATGATACACCTGCGATACTTCCCCCAACTATAACTGCCTTTGGCTTATTCTTCTCACTCATCTTTAACTTCTCTTTCTCTGAAATTTTCTCTCTCTCTACAGTATAATCGGTTTAGTGGGAAATATTTGGTGTGGCTGGATAAAGGTCCAGTGGAATGATTGGTCCATATGGAATTTTTTTTGAAGTGATATTAGTTAGTCGGTCGCTTCATAAAAATACAAATAAAACTTGCTTTAATAGTTACACTATATAAATACTTCAAAACTTCATTACTTAAATATCAAATGGTAAATCATTAATCCAAATGTTTTTTTTTTCTAATCAGCTAATCTCAATCATTAGCCTTAAATTCCATGAAAATGTTAATGTTGATAATTCTTATATTTTCTCTGTTAATTTATGCAACATATGTGAAAATAAGTTTGATCATACTGAACGAGTAACGCTTTTGTTTATTAGAACTTTGTAGTCCAAAATCAGTAGCTTTTGACGGCCCAAGTTGAAAATAAAGCTAATCTTCACATCATTGTGGGCTAACATGCCAAGAGATCCAACTTGACGCTTAGAGGTCTATTCACAGTTTTGACACCAGCCAAACAGAACTTAAAAGCGAATCAACTAGAAAGCTATTGTGTGCGTGTTAGAGAGAGAAACAAACCCCAATTCTCAAACTGCCTTTTCTCTTCTTCTGATTCTCATATCCATCTGTTATACACAAGCTAAGTAGCTAAAATATACTCTACAACACAATAGAGACAAAAATTAGAAAATGGGGGCAGGGCGTGAGGTATCGATATCGCTGGACGGAGTGAGGGATAAGAATGTGATGCAGCTCAAGAAGCTCAATACGGCACTCTTCCCTGTTCGCTACAACGATAAGTATTACGCTGATGCTCTCGCTTCTGGGGATTTCACTAAGCTAGGTTTTAATCTTGCCTAAGAACGTGAATCCGTTTTTTTTTTTCTTTTTATAATTGTGTGTTGTTTACTTGGACTTTGATGTTTTGATTTAAGGTGTCATATTATTAGTGCAGTCTGTTGGTTGTAACTAATTGTTTGTTTTTATTTAGATTAAATACAAGAAGGTGTTATTGCCCAAGTTTTAGTGGTTGTTCTAATTCCAGTATCTTGTTTTAAGTACGTTTGATTCCTTAAAGTGTGTTCTTCCTCGTTGCTCGCATATGTTTTGAAATATAATTGAAATGATAAAGAAACAACCAACTCAACCTGAGACCCATGCCATTTTTCTGGTTGTCTATCATGCCTTTTTTGTTTTTCCTTTCATTTCTATCAAAGGCCATACTCTCAATAACCTTGTGTTCTTACTCCATTATAATAGCCCGCTTCTTAATCTTATCCTTTTTGGCTCATAATTTTATTGTTGAAGCCATCTGTTCATTCTTGCATTGATACACATTATGGCTGTAAAATGGCTTTGCTCTTTCGTTTTGTTTTATTAATCCATTTTATAGCTTCGTGTTCATTTTTTTTAAATTCGTATCCACATTGTCATGGATTGCTTGCCTCCAAAAAAAAAAAAAAAAAAAAAAAAAAGGAGGAAAATATCATTCTTGAAATTGTCTTATGCTAATTCAATACATCCAGCATCATAATTTTTTTGTAAATCTTTTGAATGATATACTGTCTACATAATCTTGATTTTCATTGATGAAAGTAAAATATCCATATATATATATATATTTTTTTTATTTTGTGGTGCTTTTATAGTTCTAGCTATTCTGGTATTTTTCAGTTTGAACCTTATTTCACAAATTACAGTGCTGAGTAATACGAATTGTGCAAGTTTGTCTCATTTGATGAGGCAATAACCAACTATGATCTGGGTATTTCGATATCTGTCATTTTATTTTATCAGACGTGTTATCTTTTGTTTTTTAGTTCCGGCATCATCCATCTAGTGATAAGCAGTCTAAAGTTATTAGTTTCTCTGTAATTTGAAGATTATTAACTGATGTTTTAGATGAAGTATGTGTTCAAAAGCAGGTCAAGAATGTCCAGATTATGTTATAGTGGATTGATGATTGGAACTAAATGTTATGGTGCTTATTATCTGTTGTTCGTCCATATAATGGAGAGTGAATCCCATATATATATATATATATATATATATATATATATATATATATATATATATAACAGATTTAGTCCAGGTGTGTCATATATATGGCTTTTTATATC
>CANXYC010622273.1:0-17874 GCA_948193065.1 Aleurites moluccanus | reverse complement strand
TTTCTTAGGAGGAGAATTCGAATTTGATTGAGGAATTTAAGTGAGCAGTTTGCTAAAGGAATTTAAGGAAATTTGTGCAAGAGGTAAGTATGAACATTTATTTGTTTCTTGCTTCTTGAAATAATGTACCTAGCATTCTTTGATTTGTTTATCCATATGTATATACTTGTATATATATATAATATAAATGACTTGATCAATTCTTCTTGAATCAAGATCGTATACTTATTGTTTATTAAACTCGATTTAAATGATGTTATATGATGATGGTCTTGCGACCAATATACTTCTTATGAGATTGTAACCCATGACCTATGGATAGAACGCTCTTCCCAATGAGAGTAAATTCATTGGTCCATTGTGCACTTTGGAAACTCAGCTGGTAGAGTTCTGTACCAGTGTTCCACCTAGAGGGGACCAAGAGCTCTAGGCGTATGCCTGGCCAAGCATGTGTGCACGTTGAGGTAGCAAGGCTACCGATACGTATGTATGATATGTGATCAGTTCTTCCAGATGATGTTTGATAATGCCATTCCTTGTGGGCATTCTATGTTCTAAAGATGAACCATGATTTGAATTTAACATGATTTGATATAGCCAAATTATTATGAGAACTACATTTCTTTCAAGTAAAAGCCTATGACTTACTTCATG
Source organism: Aleurites moluccanus (assembly GCA_948193065.1). NCBI lineage: Eukaryota > Viridiplantae > Streptophyta > Magnoliopsida > Malpighiales > Euphorbiaceae > Aleurites > Aleurites moluccanus. The sequence continues at coordinate 17,220 of CANXYC010622273.1, read as the reverse complement.
CTTATATGTATAATTATTTGTTCATGACTATGATTCGACATTCCGTTCTTATTATATAATGTTCATATCTTACTGAGTTGAATGCTCACTCCTCTTCTGTGGATTTCAGGTGATAGTATAGCTCGTGAGGGAGCTAGCAGAGAAGATCAAACTTCTTGACTTTTTTTTTTCATTCCAAGAAGCTTCCATTGTAATTCTTTTGATATATAATTATGTATATTCGTTGAATGGTATTATGACACAATATGTAATGGGAGTATACTCTAGAGCTCAGTAGTCAGTCATTAGAGGACAATAATATTTTGATGTATGAATTGCTATCTTTTGGGTAATCTTGTTCCTTAGTGATGTGAGATGCATCTTTTGATCAGTAAGGAACAAGAGAATATTATTATGAAATGATATAGTAAAGAAATGAATTATGCTCGAATGGACTATGAATATGATATAGCATGATATTATATTTGATATGAATGTATATGAGATTCAGGATATGGGAGTTCTACGGGTTTATGGTGGCCTTAAGCCTACCCTTTCCCTAGGACCGTCGCACCACTGGAGTTGGGGTGTGACATTTCGCCATAGTTTCCTTTGTAAATATAACTTCCCAAGTTATCAACTTACTTAATTTTTACAATTTACACAACCTGCAAGGAAACTAACACTTCTAAAATTCCACCTTATATCCTCAACTCCATTTTTATATCATATTTTTGTACTTCAATTAATAAACCATTATCAATAAATTATGAATTAATTAATTAAAGTGCAAATATTTATTACTAATATTCATCGGATCACAACATAATACTTATACATATTTTATAATACTATCATAATTATGGAGCAACTATAGATTAAATAAAATAAAATATCTTCAAAGTAGAGGCAGTTACATAGATACTGCCGATTCCAAACTTGGAAGGAAAAAGTGGGTTGGAACCACCACTATCTACTACGGACCTAAAACATTGAACCACGAGATGTGAGAATTTAATCTCAGTAAGTAATGCACATATTATCTTACTTGTGAGACTAGGTGAAGAATCTCTCACAAGAAAGATAATGGTAGCATAATTTAATAATAATGGGATCATTAATCAAATAAAAGATTTATAAAATTGAGATCATTTAATATGTAGGTTTGGTTTCACATTGGCATTAACGTACATAACATATCATATCATCATAAAATAACAGAATCATTATAGATCATTTAAGCAGAGGCTACAATCCGGTAACATGCTATTTACTCATACGGTTGATCAGACCGCATGGCTAGGACCTTAACCCTCTCATAGTTAAGATCATTAAATCATTGTGCAAATTGTCATTAAAAATTCTGTCATTTCATTAATGCTATACATATAGTGCTTAATCATTAGGTATCAAAGAATTACTTAAGCACTTTCAAGGTGTCGATTAACAAGACATTTGGCTAATCATACAAATTCAATTTAAAAGGAGTTCATTTGGATTTATAGAAAGCATAGAAATAATCATGGATCATTCAATTAGAGCTTTTGATCAACAATGGAATTTCATGGCAATTTCAACAATTAGATTTTTAAGGCAATGCCAAGTAAAATAGTATGTATATTACTCACCTCTAAAAGCAAAAATCCAAAATCGATATTCCTTCTCTACTCAAGAAAGACAAAAGAGGTGATCATGAACCTCTTTGTCATCCCCTTTAGATTCTACACATACAATTAAATATAACTTAGTGTCAATTTTATAAGAACTTACATTAATTAAAACTCTAATTAATCAATTTCCCTAAAATTCTCAATTCTTAGGGTTAACTTCAACTTTCATCCTACTGGCAGCCTTGGTTCTCTTAGTCATACCTCATTCTATAATTATCTAATTTCTTTAATTCTTTTTCATAATTCAACTATACATCTCAAGCTATAATATATCCAAAATTTAGATTTTTCTATACTCTATACAATTTATAGTGAAATTTCAAATTCAGTCCTGCATCCTGCAATCTACCTTGCAATTCCTACACGAGTAACTTCTACTATTTCACTTGTAACTCATTATGTAGATATTCAAATGCAGTGTTGTTTTCATGAAATTTTATCTAAGACAAAGAAAAATATTTTTCATGTTTTGAGTTTCCCCTGAATCAGATTTTAATATCCTCAAAATTATAAAAATCAGTAGGGTCTCTCAGCACAAACCCTAATCCGAGTCAGCCATACTCAGTGGTCTATATCTCTCAACACAGTAAGAATTTGATAAAACTTCCTTAAAGACAATTAATCTAGACATATAAATCTAAAATTTTCATTTTAATAATCTTCAAATTTCAAATTCAAAGGCACGGAAACTCAGCTCCAATATTCTGTCAAGTCACAGGAAATTTCAAATTTCTAAAGATTTACTTCTAATCCTACTTTTTTTCACTAATTAAACCTCCAAATTAACATTAAAACTCATTAAATCACATTATAGAACTAGTTAAAGATTTTATCTCTTTAATCTCTTTGAAAAATTTCCTCAACTATCTACCAATTTTGATGAAGAAGAGAGTTTTGAAGGTGATGATGTGAAGATTGGATGAAGTTGGAGAGTGATTTGAGTTATGTATGGTGAAACAAAATTTTGGAGAATTTTATGGTGAGATTTTCAGCCAAGAGAAGAGGAAGAAGAAGATGGTGATAATTGTATCTAATTATTTATTTATAAAAATTAATAACCAATTAGAATTTAAGAAAAGAAAATTTGAATAAAAAATGAAAAGAAAATTAATCAACCCTTGATTGTGTCTTTATTATTTTGGATGAAATAAAATAAATTAATTTGGTGTAGATTCCTCCACTTGGCCATCCACCTAGCCCATTTTATCATTATTTATTTTTAAGTATTTTAATTATTGATCAAATTTTGACTATTTTCTCAAAATTTACAAAAATGGCATTTTATTCTTTTTATTCTTCTATCTCTTTTACTTCTCTATTTAAGCATTTAAATTTTATCAATTTCACTCAATTCTATTTTTACCTCATCCATTATTCATCAAATATTAGGTATGTGAAGAAAAATTAGACAAAAAATTACTTTAGAATTTATTAAAAATCGAATACTGAAAGGTGTTCAAACCTAGGTTTTCTAAGTTTTCCTTTTAAGTCTTTTAATTGATTTAATTAATTACTCTTTCTAATTCCATTTAATCTCCCAATTATTTTTTCCAGGCTGCCATACTACCCAATTGAAGTTATCCATAATCAACTCTAAATAATACATTCCCTAGAATTTATGAAAAAATCGCCTACCGATGTTCATTTCTCGTAACTACGCTTAAATCTTTTTAAATTTTAGTTAGGGTTATTACAATTTTCTTCACAATGGATCACGAAAAAAAAGTTGTAAGTTTATGTTACTTTACTTATTTTCTTTTCAGATTATTAATCTAAAAATAGTTGAATGAGTTATATTTGATGTAAAATTAATTGAAAAAGTTATATTTAATCTAAAATAAGGGTTTAATGAGTTTGATTTGATATGAAATTAGTCGAAAGAGTTATAAATTAATCTAATTTATTGAAAGTATATTTTTTTTTTGTTTTGGATGAGTGAGATGAGTTAAAAATTAGTCTTACATAAGTTCGACTATGTTCGATTAATTTTCAACTAATATGATAGTATTAGAGTCAAAGTCAATAAAAAATTAGTCAAAATCAGTTGAAAATTAGTTGGAATCGGTATAAATTAGTCGAAATAGTTATATTTGATATAAAATTAGGGTTTAATGAGTTTGATTTGATAAAAATTAGTTGAATGAGTTTGATTTGTTAAAAGTTGTGAGGTCTCGCCCAAGCACCGAGATGCTTAAATCAAAGGGATGGTTTCTAACGGACTAAAGGCAGTTTCAGCCAAATTATTCCTTTGATCTTTATTTGAAAAATGATAGAGTTATCACCTTTATTTTTTAAGGGAAAGAAAGGAAAAATATAATTTGACTCCAATTTAAAGCACAATGATAAAATCGTTAGAACTTTGAACCGGGACTGAGCTCGGGAACTAGGTTTTCAGTTTTTAAATAACTCAAACTTTGGCTTTCCATTTAATAATAGATTTATGAAAAATATGATTTCATGAACAAATATAAGAATATCAATTATAAGAAGCATGAATGAAGCATAATAATTTACAATATAACATAAATAATAAATAAAGTAAAAGAGTTTAATCCTATTACAATCAAAACTTCAAAACAGGGGATGTTAACTCTAGTCCTTATGGAAATTCTAGGTTAACCATACATTCTCCAAAATAACATTAAGCCAGGTTTGGTATTTTTGGATTTCAAACTATGAAACAGCTTGCTTGCGTATCCCGTTGAATGGAAATAAAACCCACACAGTTCTCTCTTCTTGCGAAGGAGGTTTGAAACGATTTTAAGAAAAGATTGATTTTATGGTTCTTTGAATTGATCTCAACCAATTAATTTCGAGGTTCAAATATGATATCTTGGTTTGAGAGGGACACCTTCTTCGAAAGGCTCAAGTCTTGCCTTGCAGGTAGGGGGGTGTTCATGGTTTGGTTTGATCAGTTTAGAGCAAATATTTCTAACCAAACTAACAAAGTCGATTTTTAAATACTTCAATTCTTAACCAAACCAAGTAATGATAAAAAAAATCCAAACTAAAACTATTTGGATTCGGTTTGGATAGTCAGTTTGATCGGTTTAACAAAAGTAATAAATAAATAAAATAAAAAGAATTGAAAAAATCATGAAATTTAACAAACATTAAAATAAAATTACATTAACAATTAACTTTATCAATACTATATAAAAAAAGTTGTATACTTGAAAAACAATGCTATTTTTAAACTTTATCAATACTCTCAAACTATCGTGGACAAATAATTCATGTAATTAATTGATTGCCCCACTTAAAAATCTATAGTTCAGGAATAGAAATATGACTCTCCAACTCTCCAACTAATACTATTTTAAAAAAAATATTTTTAAGAGTATTAAAGTATATATCTAAAAAAATATATAGTTTTATTATATTATCGGTTCGGTTTAGTTTAATTAAATTTTTATTTTCTTAAACCAAAACCAAACTAAAAGTTCGGTTTATAAAAATTTTAAAACCGTAACCAACCATGAAACAACTTAAACCATGGTTTTTAGTTATGATTGAATTGGATCGATTCAGTTTGGTTAATTTTTGTGCAGTCCTACTTACGGGGATGCCTTTTTAAAGTTTGCCCAGATCAGAGTTTCACTTTGGATTGCGGGGGATGCCTTTTTAGAGTTCGCCCGGATTGGTACAATAGTATTGCTTCTAGATTGACTCAAAGAGAGATTGCTTTAGGACTTTTGTTTCTCAAACTCAAGGAGAGTTAAAGAAATCGATTCGAAATCAAAGAGAATTGGACTGCTAGTGAACAAGAATATTGAAAAAGGAGGAAGAAAGGATAGCCAACTAAATAAAATTTAACTTAGTTATTCTGTAAGTCAATAAGAGTCGGTGTGCCTTTGAAGTGAAATTTAACATTTTATTTATAGGAAGAAGTCTGAGGAAAAACCAGACTAAAATCCGATGTGGGATTCACATTCTGGGTATGGTGGCACCTGGGCTGAAGCTTGGTGGTAGGGGACAAGCATATTGGTGGTAGAGATTGGCTTCATTGGCGGCAACACTTGTTCTTAGTGGCGGTGCTACCAAGTGCTGCTTGTGGTACTAGCGACACCGCCACCTCGGCACGGCATTGCCGCCAATGCTAAGGGTGGCTGCTACTAAGCTTATTCTGAAGTTTATTTGGTTTGATTCGCCCAATTTGAAGTGGTTTGACCTCCGATTGATATCAATTAGTTTGGAATGGCTCGGTTTATTTGTATTGAAGGTGGTTTTGATCTTCGGTTGATCGACAATCAGTCTAGCATAGGATTGAGTCTACTTGGGTACGAAATTATGTGTTCACGAAAGTGTTTTTTTTTTTAATTTTTTTATCTTGCTTTTTTTTTTTTGTTTTGGATAAATGGGTGTGAACACTGATTTTTTACACCCCTCAGCCTTGTGCCAAGCCGAATGGCACTAACCGGAACTCGAGCCATTCATAGATAGACTCAGAAGATATCAGAGCGGGCCTAAGCCCTTGTTGCCACCCTAAGGGAGAGGCATTGCGATGGTATGCATCCAATATTCCATGTATCGATACTTCGGAAATACGTGAACCTTCAGCAAGACTTGACGTTTGAAGAGATTTCATTCGCCATTATGGACCGAATGATCAAAAGACTATGAAATATAGATATAGCAATGGTTAAGGTTCTATGGAGGAATTAAGCAATAAAAGAGTGCACTTGAAAAAATGAACAGAGCATGCAGGATAAGTACCCTTATCTATTCTAAGAGTAAGGTAAGTCTTAAAATTTAAGGATAATTTTTCTTAAGGTGGAGAGAATGTAATACCCAGTACTTGGAACGTTAGAGTAGATATGTGTTCATTCATGTTTGTTTATTTGATGAATGTTAGCATGTGTATGTTTATATGTGCATGGTAGATAATCTAGAATATTATGTTAAGTATATATTACTCATAGAATAATTATATGTTGAGAAATAATGAGTTATAACTGATTTTGAGGTGTTAAACATGTGTATGTATAAGTTGATTGAGTTTGGATAAGTTAGATTAGAGAAATATGAGAGATTCTTATCAGCAAGCTTTTCACGGGTGTGAGGTGTTCTTCAAGAGCGTGAGATATCATTCACCACCGTGAGAAAAACTTCTATGTAAATTGGCCAACTCTTCATATTTGTCTTCATGGGCATGAAACCTCCCTTCACGGTTATAAAGAAGTGCTTCGAACCCAACGTGAATAGTGGCCTTCACGGTTGTGAAGACACTGGCCTATAAATATCCGACCCTTCTTCTTCATTTTCAGATTTCATTTATTACGTTTGCTTCTCTTTCTTTCTCCATAAATACACTTCACCAACCCATAAATTCATTAAATTCTCTTCTCAAACACTTATTTCATCTCCATTAACATAAGAAACAAGAATTAAACTACTAAGAAACACCATCAATTTGACTTCTCAAGGATTCTCCAATTCAAGGTATTTGTTTCAAACTCAATTTTAACTCAAGATAAGTTAGTACATGGTTAGAATAGATGAATATAAGTTAAGTATAAATGTTTAAGAGCATCATTAGTATTTATTATGGATTATAAGCAAGATATATATGGATTTAGGGTTTTGGGTGAATAGTAGCTATTCATCCCAATCTTCCACATTTCTTAAATAAGTAATTAAATTGATGTTAGAAAATATATTAGGATTCTAAAAGATGATTAGAATCATAAGAATTTACCATGTATGAACATTATTGGGCATAAACCCTAATTATGATTGTTTGGGGACTTGACATAGGAGAGGAGAACTCAAGGAAACAAAGAAGATTATTGAATGTATAAGTAATTGAGGAAAATACAAGGATAATTTGCTTTGAGGTAAGTATAAACATTACATATGCATGTTGTTTCCTTGAAATTGATTGTTCAATCCTTCCTAATGTACATATATATGATTCTCATGTTATGAAATATTATATTGTTAACCTATTAAATGAATTTCCCATGATATTCTCAAACGAATGATAATTTGTTCCATGTAATCACTTTATATATTGTAAATGAGTTGGTCATTCTTCCTTGGTCATTCTTCTATGGACCAAGCTCATATGAAACCTATTTGCTAACTTGAATGAATTCATGTTTATATGTTGATGGTCTTGTGACCAATATGGTTCTTTGTGAAATCCAAGCTATATGACCTATGATATGCATATGTATAGAATGCTCTTCCTAATGAGAGTAAATTCATTGGTCCATTGTGTACTTTGGGAGCCCAATTGATAGGGTTTTTATCAGTGTTCCACCTAAAGGGGGCCATGAGCTCCAGGCATATGCCCGACCAAGCACATGTGTTATGATAAGGTAGCAAGGCTACTGATGCATTCTGATGATGACGACAGTTTTATCATATGATTTGATAGTGTTATTCGATTGCGAGCACTTATGTTCTTGTAAGCATAACCTTTTGAAACTTCCATACATATGTTCCTTTGGCTTGACCTTTGCATTGCCTGTTTACATCTTACTAAGTTGAAGGCACACTCATCTTTTGTGGATTTCTTGTGATAGTGTAGCTCGAAAGGGAGATAACATAGAAGACAAAGCTTCTTGATTCATTCCTCCAAGAAGACTCTATGTAATTCTTTTGATGTATATTATTTTGTATTATGGTATTTATATGTATGAGGAGTATACTCTAGAGCTTCGTAGTTAGATGTTGAGGATGATATTATTTTGATGTTTGAATTGATACATTATGGGTTGCCCTTGTTCCTTATTGATGTGGGATGTATCTTTTGATCAGTAAGGAACAAGAGAAAATCATATGATGATTAATGGAAATGCATGAATGATGATTATATGATTTATAGAAATGAGTATACATGATGATAACTATGTATGATGTGGATATATGTCATGTATGAGATCCTGGATATGAGTGTTCTATAGGTTTATGGTGGCTTTAAGCCTACCCTTGCCCTAGGACCATCGCACTACTAGAGTCGGGGTGTGACATCCATAATAAATACCTTTTAATACTCATAAACAACTTATATTAATTTATTCTAGCCATGGATTAACTTGACTTGAACTTAGAAATGAGTTTGGAGTAAATACCTTGAAACCCTAGAAATGGAGATTCTTGAGAAATCTGGAATCTTAGTGTTCTTGGAGGTTTGATTCTTGAATCTTAGGCTATTTGAGATGTAATAAATGTTTAAAAAGAGAATTTAATGAGTGAGTGGATGGTTGAAGTGTATTTATGAAGAAAGAGAAAAGGGAAGACGAAATATAAGAGCTGGAAATGAAGAAATGAGGTTCAGGTATATATAGGCCCGAGTCTTCACACATGTGAATAGAGGCTTCAAGGCCGTGAAGGCCATTGTTTATGCTTGGGATCGAAAACATTTTCATGGTCATGAAGGGGTGCTTCAACTATGCTCAAATTATTAAATTCTTCAACTTGTTATGGAAAGTTGATTGAGTTTGCTAATCAAGGAATTTTTGGAGGTGAAGGGAAGAAAAGATTCAAGTCTCCAAGTTAAGGTACATTCTTAAACTTAGTCTTTAATTCAATTTAATGGATTGTATAGTTAGAATAGTTGATGAATAAGATTGTTTGAGTTGTATAACTAATGATATGAAGAAGTTAGATTGAGGTTTTGAAGTTATGAAAATCTAAGTTCTGGATTTGAAGAGTTTAATTTAATTTCTTGATTTTATTTTCATTATATTAGTTAGAAAGTAAATATTAATGAGTTTTGTTAATGATTTAAGATAATTAGAGGAATTTGGAATTTAGGGTTGCAAAGTTGGAGGAACCTAAGTTGAATTTGGATTTTGAGAATTTAGGAACAAATAGAAAATTATAGCTCAATTTATATGGTCTTAAGAGGAGAGTGTAAAATATGAAAGTTGTAAATATATATCTTAATTATATTTCTTTAAATAGTTTTGCAAAATTTAATGTGTGTAAATAGATATGTATCCCTAAGTATAACTGGTTCAGATTGTGAGACTTGCTGAAAATCCGAAATTGATGATTTAATTTGAAGAACTTAGAGACTTAATTAGACAAATTGTAAAACATAAAAAATAATAATTTATATATGAACTAAATAACTGTAAATTATTTTTTAAATTGGGCATACATATTAAATAATTTATATATGAACTAAATTATTTTGAGTTATGGTCATCATAACAGGGTTTGCCCAAATGGATATTTCTGAGTTGTATGACTAAATGTAGAAATTCACCAAAAATAGTGTAGTATTTAGAATGATCTAAATTATTGATATGTTATATTAAATATGTCTAGTTTAAGTGGAAACAAGAATTAAAGTAATTGGACATTTGTAGCTCAAGTTATAGATAATAGAAGCAGGGCTGCCAGAATTTATTAATTAACTAAGTTTCTGAGATAAAATCCTAAGTTTAAGATTTTAAGGGAATTAATTCAATTAAAATAGAGGTTGTTATAATTCCATGTATAATGAGTTTAAAATTATATTTAATTGATGTGTAGTTTCAAGAAAAATAATGGTGGAATAATGATATGGATGTTGACCTTGAATGATGTGAAGGACCACATAAGGTCTAATATGAGAGATTGAAGCAAAGGTTATGTATTAGCTAAACCTATAATTAAGGCATAAATATGTTATTATGCATATTGTAGTCATTTTTTGAATTATTGAATCCATTTATTTGTTATCATCATTGGACCAAATTATTGTGAAACCATTTGAAACCAATTATTCATTGTTGATTGATAATAGTTACTTGATATTTTCCACATTGATATTATATATTGTGATATTGAATATTGCACCTTTATTTGCTAAATACCTTATGACATGACATAACAGAACTTGATGAAGTATAATACATTGGAAATGAATTAACGAAAAATAGCACAACCAATGGGGCGATAGTACATCAGCATTATGCATAATGATCCACTGGATATGGTACAATGTCCTAGCTCAATTAGGAGGTGTGGTAATACTCTTAACCATAAGGTCTGATTAACTTTATGTATTTCACGAGCTATTTCATAAGTTTATATCATGAGTATGTGACCCTAAATCTATTATGTTCAGGTTTATTTGAGTTAATGAGTCATTGCCATATCTGACCCAATTTGGTATTATTTATTATATTTGTTGATTACCTACTTATTCATTGAACCCCCATTATTTTGAATTTCTACATGACATGAGCTTTTTATTTGGCCTTATGTATAATAATATATTTATGACTAACTGAGTGTTGTTACTCATCTTTTTACTAGTTTAATATTTTTTAGGTCAGAAGTAAATTAAAAGTAGCAGTTCCAAAAGTTTTATCCTCCTCCTCAATTGGAACCAATGGTATCAAGTATTTTAATTTTGTCATATATATATAATATTATAATTCTTTAAAATGATCTATGAGATTTGAGGTATAGATGCGTATCGAAAATAAGTGTATAAATATTTGTAATTTTATAGAATGGAAGATAATTGAGTAACCTAATATATATATATGATATTTAATTTCATAAATAGGAGTATAAGTATTATTATGAAAAGTGAATATTAATTTGATTAAATAATGTGATTGAGTATTGTGAATGAGATTTTGAAGTGAAGTTATAAGGATAGATTAAAAGTGTATTTTCAATGCAGATGAAGGATGTCACATCTCCCACTTCAGGGGACATGACGGTCCTAGGGAATGGGAAGGCGTAAGGCGACCTAAACCCGTAAAACCCCAAATAACAATTTTATAGAAAAAAAAATTGATGTAGTTCCCTCAGTTTTTCAACAATTACCCAGTACCAAAGTCCTTCTCTTCCATATATAATCAATTAACTCAACCTGTAGAAGAAATTTCACTTGTAACACATTCATCCTTATACCCTTAACTTCAATTATTAAAAGCCACTCACCACAAATCAAATATTTTCATTTCAACATTCATAACATCATTACTAACTATTTCTACTAGGTTAATATAATGCACATCACTAGAAAATATCATATGTTCAACATATTTCAACATTTACATATTCCAAAATATTATTTAACTTTTTACAAATCATGGAGCATTCTCGAAGTAAAACACCAAAATTTGGAGGCTATATATAGAAAAGAAAGGTTCGTAGCCGAAGAAGAGTAGAAGCTGGAACCACACCTATCTGCAATCTCCTAAAAAATAATAAACCACTAAAGGATGAGATAATACTCAGTGAGTAATGTATATATATCACTTCACTTGTGAAGCTAGGTTAAAAAAAGAGACTCACAAGAAGTGAACGAATATAATAAGAATAATTTATAAATGGTTAAACATTTAAAGAACAAATTGGTATTTTAGCCATTGGAAATATAAATCAATAACAAACATATAACATTGATATAGATATGAAATCATAGTCAATAATATAGGTGGTGTACAAGGCAGTTTCAATCAATAGGTGAATGCAACAGCTAATGGTTTGCAATAACAAATGGGTTGCAATAATGATAGATTTATAATCACTGTATAAAGTAGAGGCTATAATTGATAGCATGCTTATCACTCATACATCTGATCAGACTATATGGTTGAGAACACCCCTCTCAGCTGGGGTCAACTATAAACATTTTATTATACACAATGCCTAATATAATTATTATCCTACTCTATTAGGTGAGTAGGCCTGTCATTAGTACATTAGGTTTGTATTCGATTTAAGGCTCATATTTAACAATAAAGAGAAATGATAAATGTTAAGATTAAACAAAGAGGCATATGGCCACAGTTTTAATTTACATATCCAATGGCTATAATTTTATCTATTAGGTAAACTAAGATACTTAATGCACCAATAAGAAAAATGAATATGTTCAAGCCAAATTTAGAAAATAGTAATAAAGAAATTGGCATGTTTACATTAGCCCAAATAAAATGCTAGTTAACAATTTAGGTATTTCAATAAATTAGGGTATCATTGGGCTTCCATTAAATAAAGATATAAATTAGGAACCCTAAATGAACAAAGCATTATAAAAAAAAAAGGAAATTAAGGTTCCAATCAAGCAAGGCTACAATGCAATAAACATATTGGCAAATTCAATTAGATTCAATTTCAAGTAAAATGACATATATACATACTCACCTTTCCAAACTCTAATCCCAACTCTCAACCCTCTAATCTAGCACAACCAAAATGAATGGTATAAGGGTTCTTCTTATTTATCTTTCTCTTTTGAAACTACAAGAGTAAATAAATAGTTTTAATACTCAATTTACATTAAAGTTATACAATGTGATTCAAATTATAACTTTCTCTCTCAAATTCTAAAATTTGGTTTTTGGCAGTCTTGATTCTCTTAGAAAGTTCTCAAGTTATACTTGTCCAATTATTCTAATTCTTTTTTCTAATTAAACTAGACATATGAAGGTTTAACATATTAAAATTTCAGATTTTTCTGGATACTACACGAATTATGGTGAATTTCCTAAATCTTCCCTATATCCTGAAATCTGTCCTGCAAATCCTATCCGAGCAACCCATAATTTTTCACTCACATATCAATGTGTAGATATCCAAATGATATTCTGTTATTACTGAAATTTAGATAAGACATAGGGTAATAATTTTTGTATTTTGAGTTTTCTCTAATTTTGAATTTAAGGTTCTCAAAAATATAAAACACAGTAGGGTTTAACAATCCAAACCCTAACCCGAGTCAGATACACTCATCCCCTAATATATCTTTATACAGAAATAATTTATCAAAACTTCCTTAAAAATATATATTCTAAACATGTATATCTACAACTTTGATATTTGAGAATTTCCAAAATATAACTCTAAAATCTCAAAAATTAGCTTTCAAAATTCTGTCAAGATCTAAAAATTCAGAATTTCTAATAGTTACTTCTAACTTTATCTTTCTTTTACTAATTTAATCTCTAATCTACTAATTAAGCTCACTAAATTAAATTATGGAGTGAGTTTAAAGATATTACCTCTATGAAGCTCTTGAAAATTTCCTTTAGATTCCAACAAAAACCCAAGAATTTGATGAGTAGAGATGGTGGAATTTTTTTGTTCACAAGATGATTATTTATATAATTATATGATCAATTAAACATTTAAAAAAATTACAATTAATTTGATGGGGGAGAGGCCATTTAGCCGGCTATCCTACCCAAATTATTTATTTATTTATTAGTCAAATTACCTTTTTGACCTTAGTTTTTTTTCAAAAACTATAAAATTATCATTTTCTTCTTATTCTTCTATTTACTGGGATAGTTTCACTCATAGTCGCTCAACTTATGCTTAATGCATTTTATGGTCCTTTAACTTTAATTTGTAATGATAAAATCCCTGAACTTTAATTTTCAAAACATAAAAGTTTAATTTCTAATGATAAAATCCCTGACCTTTAATTTTCAAAACATAAAAGTCATTTTTCAGAAATAAACTAACATTTAATTATATTTTGGTCCTTAATTTTCAAAATACTATTTATTTAGGTCCAAAATTTATTTAATTTGCTAGTTTATGGATGAAATTTTTAGAGGAAATTTCTTAGTCCTTGGAAGAGTGTATAACAGTATAAAATACTTTTCGATTACAGAGAGAAGAGATCATCCCTTGATACAGTGGGAATATTCTTAGGTTTGTGGAAGAATTAAAACACTTTTCGATTACAGAGAGAAGAGATCATCCCTTGATACAGTGAGAATATTCTTAGGTTTGTGGAAGAATTAAGCATAGGGACGAATTAATTAGAATTGATTCTATTTATAGAAATGTTCCCTTAGAAAATAATATTGCCTATGAATATTATGGTGTATCAGATATAATTGAATTTCTAGAAGGGCAGTATCCGGTTTTTAATCAATTAGCCATTTTAGATCAAGATACTCTTTTGGTGACTTCTAGAACTTCAAGTTGGAGTGATAATCTAAAAAAGAATTATATAATTTGGAAAAGACTGCACTTCAAAAAGATTGACTTTTTTCTTGTTTTTTGAAAAAATTCTCAAGGTCTAGACAGTTGGGTAACATTTCTAGAAAGTCGAAAAAAAATTGAAAATAAACCTAGTAATTCTAGATAAAAATGGAAAAAATAGATAGAGAAGAAAGTGTCAGCTTTAATCCTTCAGGATTGACTTCTTTTCAGAATATTCATAATGAAGTGAGCCTTCTCCTTGAACAGTTGCATGCAACAAGAAACATAAGTGATTCACCAAAACAAAGAAATGCTTTAACAAAAGAAGTAAAGAAATGCTTTAACAAAAGAAGTAAAGAAATGCTTTAACAAAAGAAGTAGGAAAATTGGTGAATGATAGGCTTGATGCAATTGAGCGAGAAAGAGATTTGAAAAAACCTCTTTCTGAAAAAGAAATTTTGCAATTAAGGAAAGACAAAATAGTTCCTTATATTGTTGACCCTGATATTAGAGCTGCTAATCAAGAGAGTAGTAAAGCAGCTGAAGACCTTAGAAAATCTCTAGGTCTAGTAGAAGAAACTCCTTTACATTTAGATGATAGAATATTTAATAAGCTTCTTGCTATGAAGAAGGCATAATATAAACCAAATTATCCCCATAGAACAAAACCATAATTTTAGCCTAGGGATAATCCATTAAGGCCAGTTATCACCCCAACAGCTTTTCTAAATCTAGATTGTGAAAAGCATGCTTCTAAAAGAATAGATGAGTGGATTGCCATGATCAGGTTTACAACTAGAGCAGGTAGCTACTCAACTGAGGCCACCTACAAACTTTGAAAGCCACGATGGTTGGCAATGCTAAAAAATTTTGGGATCAGCTAGTAGTTCAAACCTCTATTAGAGATGAAATTAGGAAAGCAGTTCTAGTAAATGAGGTTCTAGCTATCATCATAGATGCCCTGAAAAGAGAATTTTGTGGGTTCTCAATATCAACTGAGTCATTAGAAAGAGAACAATCTTTAATGGCATTGATGAAATTACAAATATGTGACATGTGTTATTTTGATAATTATGCATGTGAAATCCAAAAGTATTATTATAATCTTGATCTTAATGCTCAAAATTACATGTCAATATTGTTTTTTGCTAAGCTCCTAGAACCATGGCCAGAGGTAGCAAAAAATGCCTATCAACTCCTCCTAAATGAAGAAAAAGTGGTAGAGAGATTAGGAGGTAAGATACAGGTAGTTAGGTATGCCTTGAGAAAGGCATGTACTGAACTTCAAGTAAGACAAGATGTAAAGCGTCTTCCTTATCTGAACAAAAGTTGTTCCTCTTAGATTGAATATGTTCCTGGTAGGTACGAGTGTACTACAACAAATGAAAAAGGAATAGGAAAAAGATCTGAGGTAGGATGTTCTTCTTGTGATACCAAAAAGAAAAAAATTAAAGAATATAGAAAAAGAAGAATATCAAAAAAATGATAGAAACAACAAAAAGAGGTTTAATAAACCTTCTAGGTTTATTAGAAGAAGAACCAACCTTAGGGATAAAGACCGGATAGATGCCTTTAAGAAAAAATATGGTAGAGCCCCTAAGTGCCCGCAAGGGAAACCTCTTAGCAGTTGTTCTTGTTGTTGGATTTATGGTTCGAAGGATCACAAAGCAAATGCATGTCCATAGAAGAACAAGCGAAAAGAAAATCTTAGAAGTATTTTCTTCGAAGATGAGAATCTTGTCTTTGAACCAATAGAAGAAGATGAATATTCTGACATAGATTCTGAAATAGATTCTGTTTATGAAGTGGTTTCTGAATATGAAATTGATATAGATGAATTTGATCTTTGGAAAGCCCAGCTATTTATGATGAATATGGAAGAAGGACCCATAGATGAAGAAATGATCCCCTTAGATACTTCTCTGGTATAGGAAGAATCTTTCCAGTACGATGATCCGTCCAAAAGTTGCCTAGAATGGAAACTCCCAAAGGTAGATATCAATAATAGTTATAACAAATCTAAATTCAGTTTTAGATCAATAGTAGATGTCTCCCAATCAGAATCTATGGCTCAGGTTTCTAGTACAGAACTAGAAATGTTGGACATCCCTTTGATCAATTTGCCGAAAATAAGAGACTTAGTAACTAAATCAAAGGGTGTCACGACCCGCTCTCGCGAGCCGCGACGGTCCTAGGGCACGGGAGATGCCAATGGCAACCGGCACCCATAGAACCCAATATCAGTCCTATCAATACAATATGCATGTATAAAATCTCTATTCATTCATTATCAATCACAACCTGTCATACATTCTCAATCAATTATATTCACACTACCCACAGGATCATATCAATCATAACATATATTTTCTATATCATAGTATCCTCATTTAGATACATGTTCATTTCCTAGCTAACCCGTACATACCCATGAAGCAGCTAGATTATGAACACCAAAGTATAATTGTTATACAAAATAAATAACTGGAATGTACATCAGATATCTGTTGCAAAATCCTCGAAAAAATGGAAGTCTGGATTCTGCAACTCTAATCCTCTCCTGAAAGGGGTAAACAATGAGCAGTGAGTATAGATGATACTCAGTGAATTCACATGCATCGTAATAACAATTGGGTCAGGCAATAAGGATATCAATCGAATATAATCAAGA
>CANXYC010622271.1:0-16004 GCA_948193065.1 Aleurites moluccanus | reverse complement strand
AGGCTTATTTTAATTTATACTTATTTATAAAAATAGTTTTAGAGTCATTCTGTAACTCAGACAGACTCATTTCCACTATTCACCTTAAAGTTTTATTTATTTATGATTTTGCCATTGGTTACTTTTTCAGTGTTCCTAAATGTTTTTCACTTCTTTCTTTTTACCAAAATTACACATGCATTAAGGTGATCTTTTACCCCTAGTCAGAATCATAAATTCATTTGTTGACCGAACAGCTAATTTCTCGGCAGTGTTCTCGACACCGCCGATTTCCTGAAAAGTAATTAGTTCGCTTTCTAACTATGTCTCTAAAATTATTTTTCATCATTTCAATGCCTTTAAACCACATGCTGAGAATTAAATCATGCATATGAGTTATGACTTTCTAGGGTATTACATTCTACCCCCCTTCAAATAAATTTATCCTCGAATTTAAATAAAATACATACCTCACTGCTAGAACAGGAATGGATATCTGCCTCTCATCTCCTGCTCGCTCTCCCAAGTGCACTCCTCCATTGGCTGGTTTCTCCAGAGCACTTTAACCATAGGGATCTCCTTATTCCACAACTGTCTGACTTGTCGATTAGCTATCTCCACAGGAAACTCCTCATATGACAAGTCCTCATTGAGTCCCACATCCTATACCTCCAATATATGTGATGGATCAGACACATATTTCCGCAGCATCGAGATGTGGAAAACTAGATATACGTGGCTCATGTTAGGTGGAAGAGCCAATCTATAGGCCACATTACCTATATTCTCAAGAATCTCAAATGGGCCTATAAACCTTGGTGACAACTTTCCCCTCTTCCCAAATCTCATAGTACCCCTCATCGGTGAGATCTTAAGGAAGACATGGTCACCAACTACAAAGTGTACATCATTTCTCTTCGGATCAGCGTAGCTCTTTTGCCTACTGAAAGCAGTCTTCATCCGATCTCTAATCATAGGCACTTTTTCCATAGTTTCCCTAATCAACTCTGGCCCCTCTAGCTGCATCTCTCTTGGCCTCACCCAACACACTGGAGATCTATATTTTCTACTATATAGTGCTTCGAATAGAGCCATACCAATAGAAGAGTAAAATTCTATCAATAGCAGATATTGATCCCAGTTACCTTTGAAACCGAGAACACACAACTGCAGCATATCTTCCAAAGTCTGGATTGTCCTTTCCGACTGCCCATCAGTCTGCGGATGGAAAGTAGTGCTGAGCCATAACTGAGTACCCATGGCCTCCTAAAATTTCTGCCAAAATCGGGAGGTGAACTGTGTACCTCTATCTGAAATAATCATCAAAGGAACTCCATGAAGTCGCACAATCTTATCCACATACAACTGTGCATATTGAGTTGTTGTATAACTAGTCTTCACCTCTAGAAAATGAGCAGATTTCATCAACCAGTCTACAATCACCCATATGGAGTCATAAACCCTGGTAGTCCTCAGTAGACCCACTATAAAATCCATAGTAACCTGCTCCTATTTCCACTCTGGCAACTTAATCTCCTGAAGTAACTCTGATGGCTTCTGATGCTCAAACTTAACCTGCTGACAGGCTAAGCATTTAGAGACAAACCGTGTTACATGTCCCTTCATACCAGACCACCAATATACATCCCTCAGATTATGGTACATCTTGGTAATCCTTGGATGTACACTATATGCTGAGTAATGAGCCTCTCTCATAATTCGATCTCGTAGCCTATCCATATTAGGTACACATATACGCTTTCCACACTTCAGTACACCATCCTCCACTGTAAACTCTGTCATTTTGCCACTCTACATATCTCCCTTAAGCTTCAGTAGATAAGGATCCCTATCCTGAGCCACTTTAATATCATCAAACAACAGTGACTTTACCCAAAATTGGGATATCAGAGCCTGGTTACGATCCTGGGATCCCAAATCCAACTCCACTCCTATATCTGCCAAATCCCTCATCTCTCGGATCAAGGGTCTCCTGCCAACCATGATATGAGCTAGACTGCCCATGGACTTCCTGCTCAATGCATCAGCCACTACATTGGCTTTACCCGGGTGATAAAGGATCTCACAATCATAATCCTTAAGTAACTCCACCCATCTGCGCTACCAAAGATTCAGATCCTTTTGCTGAAATATATACTGTAAACTCTTATGATCAGTATATATCTCACATTTTGATACATACAAGTAGTGTCTCCAAATCTTCAATGTAAATACCATAGCTGCCATCTCCAGATCATGTATCAGATAATTTGCTTCATGCTTCTTTAACTGAGGAGAAGCATAAGTAATCACTCTCCTATTATGCATCAGTACACACCCCAATATGATCCGAGAAGCATCACAATACACAGTAAATTTCTTCCCCTCTGATGGCAATGCTAATACTAGAGCACTGATGAGGCAAGATTTCAAAGTCTAGAAACTGTGCTCACACTCATTAGTCCACAAATAACACTCCTGTTTTCGCATTAGCCCAGTCAACGGAGCTGCAATCCTAGAGAAATCTTTTACAAACCCCCTGTAATACCCTGCCATACCCAAAAAACTGTGAACTTCAGAAACACTGGTAGGCTGAGGCCAATTCGCAAATGCTTCAATCTTCTCAGAATCCACCTTAATACCATCCTTGCATATTACATGCCCAAGGAAACACTTCGATTAGCCAAAATTGGCATTTAGATAGCTTAGCATACAGCTGATGCTCTCGAAGTGTCTGCAATACAATCCTCAAATGCTCCATATTATCCTCCTCACTCCTAGAATAGATAAGTATGTCATCAATGAATACAATGACAAACTTATCCAAAAATGACCTGAACACCCTATTCATAAGATCCATAAATGCAGCCGGTGCATTGGTTAATCTGAATGGCGACACCAAAAATTCATAATGCCCATATCGGGTCCTGAAAGTAGTCTTAGGTACATCACCCTTCTTAATCTTCAACTAGTGATATCCAGACCTCATATCAATCTTCGAAAAATGGCTAACACCCTACAACTGATCAAACAAGTCATCTATCCGAGGCAATGGATACTTGTTCTTCACTGTCACCTTGTTCAACTGCCTGTAATCTATACACATCCTCAAAAAGACATCCTTCTTCTTTACAAATAATACCGGTGCACCCCAAGGAGAACTACTTAGTCTGATGAACTCTCTATCCAATAACTCCTGTAACTGCACCTTTAATTCCTTCAATTCAGCTGGTGCCACTCTGTATAGAGGAATGGATATAGGATCAGTGCCTGCATGCACCTCAATCTCAAACTCAATCTCCCTATCCAAGGGCAATCCTGGCAACTTCTTAGGAAATACATCAGAAAAGTCTCGAACTATAGGTATCTGATCAAAATCTATAGAAGACTTCTGCACATCTATCACATGAGCTAAATAGGCTGAACAACCTTTCCCAATCATCCTCCTAGTCTGGATAGCAGAAATTATATTAACTCTAAACTCTCGTATGTCATCCTGAAACTCAAACTATGGTTGCCCCTCAGGCTAAAACCTAACCTTTTTTTGATAATAATCAATAACTGCCCGATATCTCGTAAGACAATCCATACCCAAAATCACATCTAACTCTAACACTGGCAGTTCAATCAAATCAGCACATAATATGTTATCCTTAATCTTAATCACACAGTCAGGATAGAGATAATCCACATCAACACTCTCACCCATCGAGGTAGCAACCACTAAAGGCACATCTATCAATTTCCTTTCCTTATTCAATTTAGGTGCAAAGTGTGGTGACACAAAGGAATGAGCAGCACCATAATCAAATAAGGCATCTGCAATCTCATTCTGAATCAGAATAGTACCTGTGACCATGTTGTCTGATCTCTTACCCTCCTGAGTGTTGACTGCAAATACTCTGCCATGACCCTTGCCTACTAGGGCCTGACTACTACTAGGAGCCTGTCCTCCTCTACCTCTGCCTCTACCTGAAGCCTCTCTTCCCATATTTTGACTCATCTGTACTGTCGGCTGAGACACTGTAGCAGATGGCTGCTGCTCGCCCCTTAAAGGACATCTGTTAACATAGTGACCCTGCTGACCACATCTCAAATAAGCATCAGTCTATCACCAACACTCCCCTCTATGTCTCCGTCCATAAAACCCACAACTAGGGATACTGGGAGTCTGTGCAATTGGTCTCGAAGAACCCTGAGAATAGGCAGTTGCTGACTGAACCACTGGCGGCCCCCTACTCTACACTCTCCTCCTCTGACTACTGGCTGAAGATCACTGATCAAATCGAGGCACTGGCTCTGCCTGCTAGGCTGGGAGTTGCTCTACCCCCTCCTAACTTGAGATCCTGGACCTCCTTTCCTCTTTTGGTCCCTCTTTGCCCTCTCTGTCTTATACTTGTCTTCCATCTGTGTAGCCTTATCAATAACTATCATCAGAGAAGTGAATTTTGTAGCCAACAAAGCATTTTGAAATATAGCATATAAACCACTCCTAAACCTGGTGATCACGTCAGCCTCAGTAGGAACAATATGAGTAGCATACCTATTCAACCTGATGAACTCCTCAGTATACTCCTCTACAAACCTGCTACCCTGCTCCAACTACTCAAACTGAATCAAGTTACGGGTCTTCACCCCCTCAATAATGAACTCATCTATTAGACTCTGACGAAACTCAACCCATGAGGGTGGATGCTCACCATATAGCCTGGGCTCCATCCTCCTCAAAAATAAGTCCAAGCCTTTCCTTTCAGTAACAATCCAACCAGCTCAACAGCTCTAAGCTCAGAACAAGGTTTTCTCCAAACTACCTTCTCAACCTCCTCCAGAAAGTCTACTAGGTCACTGCCTCTGTCGCCCCTAAACTCTGGTAGGTTTAGCTTTATAAAGCTAAACATGGATACACCACCCTCCTCAATAACTCTACGGCCTCCCTATACAACAGGCTCCCCTACTGGCTATACAAGAGCTGGTGTAACTAGTACTGCCTCTGGTACCACTGGTGGGGGCACTGCTGCTGGAACTGGTGATGGCGGTACATTATGATGTTCCCGCCTCAAATCTGCTAAATCCCTACGTAACTCCATCAATCCTCTCATCATCTCAACTCTCCAGGGATCATCGCCCCTTTATGTATCCTCTATAGTCTGTCGGGATCTAAATGGACCCTCTGAAACTGAGAACTCTCTAACCAATGACTCACTAGAGGCTACCTCTGCCTGCCTGGTATCTTTGTCCCTATCGTCAGACATCTCTGTAATCTGTCGAGAAAATAGGAAACGTACTCAGTATATCACAAAAATGCAGAATACTAACACATAACAGACGATAACAGCAAAAGATGACAAAGAAAATCCTATGCTCCATGGTTTACTTAATTCTACCCCATTTTATACTTAGTCACTATTCATCTATAATTCAGGTACAATTCATTTGTAACCTAAAACTCCGATATCTGCAACCTAGAGCTCTGATACCACATCTGTCACAACCCGTTTTTGGATCGCGACGATCCTAGGATGCTAGAGATGCCAAAGACGACCGGCACCCGTAGAACCCAGTATCACATGCATAATCTATAACCATCAATTAATTATTCATTTTACTTAATTTCCATTCATTCTGTCATTCTGTAATTCTTTCTGTAAACTAGTGCAGTTGGTTGTAACAGTCATAATAACATGCTATATAATCATCATATACCATAAAATATCATCATATCCATATACATGTTCATATTCTAACTAACCCATACATACCCCCATCAAGCAGCTAGATTATTAATACCAAAAATACAGAATTTAAAATATTTACATATATCAACAGTGAGCAGAAATTCGTTGGATATCAAAAGATGGGATTCTGCAACCTACTCCTCTCCTGAAATGGTTAAACAAAGAAATGGTGAGTATATAAGATACTCAGTGAATCTATATATATCGCCAATAAATATAATTGTTAACAGATGGAACAATGATGTCAATAGCTCAATGTGAACAATTATAGAATCAGTAACAAAAGGTGACAGAATAGCCAATAAGTATATCATAGGCTCGATATAATATGGAAAGACAGATACAGGGATGGACTATATGAAATTATACAGTCTTTAGTAGCATCAATATGGACTATATACAAACATACAGTCTCCAGTAATATCCATATCAGTAAGCATCAGACTGATCAGGCCTTATGGCCAGGACCATAACACTTCCCAGCTAGGGTATCAGTAATACAATATGCACATCACCGACAGTATATTCTCACTACCTTGTCGGATCGGAAGCTCTGTCAAGCCACATTAGGATAAATATAAGAAAGAAACATATCAATGGACACCATTATGCAACAATGGTATCCTCCATATCAATAAGCTCAATATCATTCAAATCAATTAACAATAGAATCAATGGCATTGCAATATATGCTATACAATTGATGATAAGTGATTTGGTAAACAACAAAGGTATGGAACAAAAGTTGGCTCAGCAAAGGAAATCGGTAGGCCAATTGGCATTCCAATGTCGCTGGCAACGATAGCATTCAAATGGTAGGCCTATGAAAAACAAAACAATAGGCCAAAGGCAAAAATAACTAGGCATTTAATCAAACACTTGGTGGGCAACATTAAATGGGAAAAATGGCTAGGTTTTGGTACAAAGTTATCAAAGCCCATCCAACCAACAATCAATCCACATTGTAGGCAACACAATAGGAATCAAATATATAATATTAGACAACATAAAAAGGGTCAAAATGGCATAGGAATTCCAAAGAAAATGAAACAAAATCAAAGGCATAAATAGTGCCATATGGTTCGGCCAAAATGGAGCAATAATATATGGTTTCCAATTTCAATTCTAAGGCTTTAGGCATGTTAAATGATGCATATAGAACTCATCTAACGCTTCCAATTTCCTTGGAAATTGATTTCCACCCAATTGCTTTAAAGGAGGCAAAATACACAACTTGTGTAATCTTTATTTTCTACACCAAAACAACCACAAAATCATTATCCATTAGCCTCCAATTAACATATTCTAAGCCTAATTAACATTAATAAACACTAATTCATCAAACTCATTCATACAACTTCAAATAGGTTAGGCAAATTAGGGTTTTCTATCCAAATACATCAATTGATGTAATCTAACTGAAAACCCATTCAATTCATCATCAAATTCATCTAAATAAACCATAAAATTGAACAAACTAATTCCTTACCTTGAGTAGATGAAGGAGCCAAAATCTTTGAGGAATTATTCCTTGAATTCCTTTAGCTTCCCAAGTAAATTAATGGTAGGGAAAGGAAGAGCAAAGCCTAAACTCAACTTTTCTATCAATTTCCTTAAGAAATTTGGTTGGAAATGAAGAAGAATGGAGGAAGAAATGAAGAAGAAGGGTTCAGCCAAGGTAAGAAAGAAGAAGAAGATGGGAAAAATTTCTAAGTGTTGGCTTTTATACAAAAATCATAATGGCTAATTACATTTTGGTCCTTAAGTTTCTAAGTAATTATACTTTGACCATAACTTTTTCTGTAATTTATTCTGTCAATTATGTCAGGATTTAGATTTCAATATGGGGATTCAAAAGGCTTATTTTAATTTATACTTATTTATAAAAATAGTTTCAGAGTCATTTTGTAACTCAGATAGACTCATTTCCACTATTTATCTTAAAGTTTCATTTATTTATGATTTTTCCATTGGTTACTTTTTTAGTATTTCTAAATATTTTTCACTTCTTTCTTTTTACCAAAATTACACATGCATTAAGGTGATCTTTTAACCCCTGGTCAGAATCAGAAATTCATCTGTTGACCGAACAGCTAATTTCTCTGCAGTATTCCCGACACTGCTGATTTCTGAAAAAATAATTAGTTCTCTTTCTAACCGTGTCTCTAAAATTATTTTCCATCATTTCAATGCCTTTAAACCACATACTGAGAATTAAATCATGCATATAAGTTATGACTTTTTAGGGTATTGCATATTAGCCCCCTTTTTGTGAGCTGTCATCATTCCATGTTATCACTGTCTTACAATCAATTTCCTCAATCTAGCAATCAACACCTCTTATAATAATTCTATACTTATCATCTCATCTCATTCATCTGTTATCATTTTTGAATCTCATCATGTTTATAGTATATCATGTATTTTGGACAACAATAATTTCTATTATTTATACAACATTCTATACATTATTAGCCTATCCATATATAGTACCATGGAGCTTCTATAAATACAAAGTGAAAGTACAAGACTATACATTTACACTGCAAAAGACAATATAATCCCAACTGAAAAAGAAAATCTAGGAACCCCATACTCCTGACTTGAAAAAAATGTTAAACCACTAATTAGGTGAATATAAATATATCTAGTGAGTCAAATATATATCATTATACATTCAAGCTAGGTAGATAAAAAATAATCAATAATAGCTCAATTGGCAGTTCAATAAATATTCAGTAACAGATTAATCAGGAGTTTCTCAAATAATCTCAATGAAAGGATCAAATAGGGTCAATAAATCAATAAAGATTATTTTTATAAATAGCACATCAAATCCTCAAATCAAGGGAAATGGACATGGATATCAGTTAAAGATGTATAAACACAATAAAGGAACAAAATAACCAATAATGGTCAACAAGAAGTTTATTAGGTTATCAGTAAAGGATAAAACAGTAAACTCAATGGAATTGCATATCAAATGCTTAACTTATAAGTAATTAGGTAGAAAAGTCAAATACTGTAAAAAAAGATCAAGGGTGAATAATTACTCTGAATGGAAAGATCAAATAGGATCAATGTAATACCCCAGACTGTAGTACAGTAGACAGTAAGGAAATAACGAATCGTAGTGATAGAATGATGTTAATTAAAGAATTAATAGGCTAAAAATAGCTATTGAGGAATTTAGAGAAAATTTAAGAATAATTGTTATAGAAAAATTTTAAAGATGATAACCGATAGAATTATCGGTAGAGAATTTTTATATATTTTTAAGAAGTTTTTACAAAAATTAATTGAGAATATTTAGAATTAAGATTCTAAAATATTGAGAAAAAATAATTTGAGGTTCAATATGAAGTTAGAGAGAGAAATAGATAGTAAAGAGACGGAAATGATAGGAAAATCTGACTTTTGAAAGAATTTGTCGGTAGACGATTTTGAATTAATTTTCCACAGTAATTTGTGCAAATTTCTTTTACATTATTTAATTTTTATGGATCTTGGATTAATTAAAAATAAATTAAATTATATATGATATTTAAGGTGAGTGAAAATAGATACAAAATAAGAGAGAAATTAAGAGACGTAAATTGTCGATTTTCGGAGTTTTACCTAAACAGATTCGGTATAAAATTTTTGTAGCTACAGAGATTGAATGATTAAGTTGAATTGATATATGATATAGGACTTGAATGTCAATAATTTAAGGACTTAATTTAAAATAATTAAAAAAATATGGTAGAAATTATAATTAAAAAAAATTATGGGCAAAATATGTAATTATCAAAAGATGTAGGACCCACTAATAAGATATCAATTTTTTTATCAAAATTTTGGAATATTTTGATGGGTTGGCCAGTCATATGTTAGCAAAGGAAAGAATTATTATTATGAACAATTTTCTAAGTGTTATAAGGAATTGACAAGTAAACAATTCTAGAATAATCTCAATTTTTCTTCAAACTTTTGCATCTATTGACTTGGTGTTTATAAAAAGAAAAGGAGAGAATAATTTTTCTGAAGTGGATGACCGAACCTTCCA
Source organism: Aleurites moluccanus (assembly GCA_948193065.1). Lineage (NCBI taxonomy): Eukaryota > Viridiplantae > Streptophyta > Magnoliopsida > Malpighiales > Euphorbiaceae > Aleurites > Aleurites moluccanus. Next base: position 6,242 of record CANXYC010622271.1, on the reverse strand, counting down.
TTTAGAAATAGCCACCAAATATTTTCAACCCAACCATAGAAACCAGCCAAATAGATTAGGAAAGACTTGATGGAAGAGGATAAATGACAAAAAATTGATGAAAGATTTTGTATTCAAGCAATTTGTTAGAAAAAGAGGAGGAGCAATTCAACATTTTAACTCAAGATAAGTGTCTTAAACTTCAATTTTTAATTTAATTTAAGAGTTCTATAGCTTAATTTAGTAAAAAATTGAGTTAATTATGCAAAAAGGGTAAGAGATGGACTAAGGTTTAAAGAAGGATTCTGAATCTATGTTAAGGCAGTAGATTATAGTTTAAATTTTGAATTTTTAACGTATGAATTTGAAGTTGGTCAAAACATAAAAGTTGAAGATAAATATGTTAATTTGATTTCTGAAAAAGAAATTTGGAAAATTCGAAGTGAGGAGAGAGTAATTAAATAAAAACCATGACTGGTCAGAATCAGAGTTATAAGAAAAATACTGTGTTTTAGTTGTGTAGAATTATAAAGACAGAATTAGAAGAAGTATTTAACATAAAAAAAAAAGTGTTAATTTATGTCTTATCTATATTTTTGTAAAAGGGTTTTACAATTTGATTTGTGATTTATGAAATATTGGATCATAAGTGTAGACTACCAGAATTAACTGATAATCAGAATATAGGTTATAAATTTCTATTGATATGAGGGCCTTAAAGTATAAATTCAAGAAAGTGTAAAACATAAAACAAATGTTCATTTATGTGTCATATAAGTTCATGTAAAACATTTTTGCATTTGGAGTAGCGCGGTTGAGTTAGAGTAAAAGAAGTAGAGTCTACCCGAAATAGGATTATAGGACAGTATGTCTGACTTTGAAAATTTACCAATAATTATGCATCACCCAGATTAATCTAAATTTTGGATATATTATAATTCTATATGTATATTTTCAATATAAAAAAGAATTACAGTAATTAGTTAAGTATGGATTGAGATATAGATAAAATAGTACAGACTATCAGAATAGGATTACAAGGCAGATTACATGGCAATAGGGCTGATTATGAGATTAAGTTTAAATTTACACCATAAATTATATAGTAGTGGGATTAGTGTGAATTTTGGATACATTAAATCTTGGTATGTCTAGTTTAAGTAGAATAAGATTTGAAGCAATTGGATAAGTATAGAAAGAGATATGGATTAAGGAACACAGGCTGCCAATATGAAATATTGCACAGAAAAACTTTAGTGATTTGGAAAATTTAGGAATTTCTTTAATATAAGTATAAGTAATGTAATTTTATGTTAAATAGTATCTAAATTATTATTAATTAAATATGTAGAGTCAAAAATGAATAAAGGACTGATGAAAACTGAAAAATGCAAAGAAATAGAACCAAGGAAAAGGAATGGAAATGTGAAGTGTTCAGTGAGATGAGTAATATACATACTATTTTGCTTGACATTGCCTTCAAATTAAATTATTGAAATTGCCATGAAATTTCATTATTGGCCAAAAATACCAATTGAATGATCCATAATTAATTTCATGCCCTTTATAATCCTAAATTATTCCTTTTAAATGAATTTCCATGATTGGCCTAATGTTTCATATATTGAACCCTTGGAAGTACTTAAGTTATTTTGATAGCTAATGATTAAGCACTATATATACGGCATTAATGAAATGACAGAAATTTTAATGACATTGTGCACAGTGGTTTAATGATCCTAGCTAGGAGGGGGTTAAGGTCCTAGCCATGCAGTCTGATCAACCGTATGAGTAAATAGTATGCTACCGGATTGTAGCCTCTAATTAAATAATCAATAATGATTCTGCCATTTTATGATATGATATGCTATAAATTCTTGATGTCAATGTGGAACCGAAATCATATGTTACATGACTTCAACTTTATGAATCTTTAATTGATTAATGAACCCACTATTATTGTATATTTTATGTCATCATTATCTTTCTTGTGAGCAACGCTCTCACCTAGCCTTACAAGTAAGATAATATATGTATTACTCACTGAGTATTATTATACTGACCTCGTATTTATTTATTATTTTTCAAGAATAAAGTTGTAGTGGTGGTTGTTTCCCAAGTCATCCCTTTCTCCGGCTTGGGACGTCAAAAACTCCAATGTAATTATTTGTTTTAAGGAATCATATTTATATACTCTTAGAGCTCCATGGTACTATTGGGTAGGTAATTGTGCGAGTATATGAATATTTTATTTAATGAAAGATACAACTGAGATGAAATGCAAATAATATGAATAAGTTAATGAAGTAAAGATTATAGAAGTAATATGAATATTTTAATGAATTGTGAAGTTGAGGTTATAAGGATGGTGAAAAAAATTAGGAGTGTAATTTCTATGCAGGTTGTGTAATATGATGAATATGTTCTAGGATTAGATTGAAAATACAAAGGAAACTCTAGCCAAAATTTTGTAAGAGTAATAATTTTTAAGTAGAATTTGAATATTAAAGATTAGTTTCAAGTATGAATGATTGTAATTGCCATGTTAATAGGTTCTATGGGTTGCCGATGACCTTAGGGCTACCCGTGTCCTAGGATCGTCACGTTTCAAAGTAGGACATGACAATCAATAAGTCAATGAAAACTCTTAGAATGTAAATATAACAGATATAAAGGATCTCATAAATATGTCACATATCAATCTCATCAACAGAACATAAGGCGGATCATACCTTATGGCTAGATCATTACCCCTTCCTAACAAGGGTTACAATGGTCTTTGTGCACAACACCGATGGTTTTTCCCTCACTACCCCATCCAAATAGTAGCTCTACTATATAAACATGTAAAATAAGTAGAAAAAACTCATATGAATGCCAAATGACTAATGGAAATATTATGGTACAACCAAGTAATCATTGGACTTTGTAGCTTTACATTAATCAATAATTGGCTCGATACATCATTGAACATGTGTTAGGAACATTAGGTCATAGACCAAAGGCCATAAAATACAAATTTGGGCTAGGTACAATATATGTCAAGAAAGGTCATTTGCACTGGCAAGAATACTAGACACTCGAGCTGGCGACATTGACATCAAACTGGCAAGCTTATGAAAAATACAAAGGGGTATTTCATCGATCACTTGGTGTGCAACATTCAAACACCATTTTGGTAGGGTTAAAGGGTTTGTACAATAAAACCTGGGTTTCACATATCAAATAGACAATGTTCTCATTTCAAGTGACATTTCAAATCTCATATTTAAATAAGGAAATTGGATCAAATTATGGCTTGAAATTCATCAAAATATCAAAGGAAGTGACAATGAAACGTTCGGCTACTTTGGGTTCCATATCCAAATGGTTTCTTTAATTCAATATCAAGGTATATTCATGCATAACAATATATATAAGACTCACTAGAACTATCGGTTAGTTCAAAATCACTACGAATCTTTTATTTGTCCAAAGTGAGCACTATTGGCATTCTTCCTCTTTCTTTGACTCTACACCAAATATTTTCACATATTTAAGTTCTAATGGATAATAATTAATATAGTCTAACACTAAACAGAATTATTGCACTCATATACACAAATTAGGTTTAGACATAAACTATAAATTAGGGTTTGCTTCCAATTTCCATTCAACCTTGCAATCTTTCTTCCAATTCACATATATAATCATATGTATAGCTAAAAGAGATAGAAAGAACAAAGAAATAAGCATTTTACCTATGCTTCACAAGTTGGCTGAAACCCTAGTTCAATTTTCAATCTTTTGCTTGTTTTCTTTCTTCAAATTTGATGTAGATAGGTTTAATTATGTGTTTTACTAGGTTTTCTATCAATTTCCTTTGAAATCGTTTTCAAAAATTTGAAGAAACAAAGAAAAGGAGATCCGACCATATGAGAGAGGAAGGAAGAAAGAAGAAGAAATTGAAGAAAAGGACAAAAGAATAGGTATTTATACTATTTGGACTTTTGGTAATTCAAATTTCCTCCCCGACACTTCAAGAAATTATATTTTGACCTCGTAACTTATAACTATTCACCTTTTTGTCCTACTTTGATTCTGAAATAATATTCTTTATATTCCTCCAGGTTATGATTCTAATGGTGCATTTAAATACATGCACTTCCAAACTCATTCGATAAACAAAGCACCGAGGTGCCTACGTAACTGTTGGGATCGATTTTTGCGACTTGTCCTATTATTCACATATGTCATTCTTATGGTTAAATAGAGTTTTTTTGTGCTCAAAATAAGAAAAACTTTAGGGTGTTACAACTTACTAGCCGATTCACATAGTCATAACAACAATTTGAATTTGTAAGGTTGTAGTTTTTGAGCTCTCTCTTCTTGTTAATTGCATACAGGGACGAATCCAAAAAATTTAAGAAGGAAGGGTACAATTTTATTTCAATAGGACTTAATATCATTATTTACATAGTAAACTACAAATCAAACCAAGGGTGGATGCCGAAAATAATAGAAGTATAAACACAATTATGTTATTTGAAAAATAATTCTCTCATATTGTGTTATTTTCCTTATTTATTTGCTAAGTGTTAGTCTAAGAATCAATTTATCTGTAAATTTTATAACATAATTTCGAATACTATTAGCTTAAAAATTGGATATAAAACTTTAACCTTGTACAAATAAATAATTCTACCTCTGATTAGAATTTTATTACTATTTTAGTGAAATTTAAACTTACAATTAAATTATTTAATTAGTATCAATTGTATAGTTTAATAAAATTATGAATTCAAATTGTAATATTCATTTTATGTAAATTATCATAGTAAAAAAATATTGAAGTTTGATTTTTAATTGAGGTAAAAAAAATTTAAATATAAATAAAGAATAATTTAGTTTTTTATAGAATTTTAATGATAAAATGGAAAGAAATTATTAATTATATTAATGAACTCAAAGTATATAGATTAACTAGTAAGTTTCTCAAAATACAGGGATGAAAGTATTAATTAGATTAATTTTATGAACTAAATTTGTAATACCTGAAAAAAAAAAATTATGCATGTTGTTGAGATGATTGTGGATAGATTAATGTTTTGAGAATTTCAGAATCTATATTCAGAAAGGATCTTGTGAGTCAATTTTTATGATCTTAAAGGAATAATTTTGTAATATCCTAGGTAAAACCCTAGTTGGAACCTTAACCCTAGTACCTTAAACCTAAGGGAGTTTGGGGTATTTGCTTGAGTTGGTTGCTATGTGTGAAATATGATTTTTTTATTTGATGTGTTTCTATGCTATTGATTGTATTTCATGCTATAGAATTTAAATGATATAATAACATGTGATTGATAGCTACATGTGTTATAGGATTTAATTCAATATGCTTATATGAGTGACTGATTAATATTGTGCTATATGATTTAAAATATGTGTTACATGTGTAATTTATTATAAATTAATGATTTGGGGAAAATAAATTTAGGGTAAATAAGTGAATAGATAAAATAAAATAGTTTAATTAGGTTAGAAAAAAATATAGGACTTCATTGTATAAGAAAGTGAATGAGAGGGAGTTAGTTAGAAAATTGTAGGACTTTGATGCAAAAGGAAGTGATGGAAAGGGATTTAATGGATATTTGTGTAACTAGGATTCTATGAAATGGAGTATTGGTGCATCCAAAATCTAAAGGATGCATGTTAAGGTGCAAAGATGTTAGTATGGAAATGGAAGCACTTGATCATTCCAAGACTTCACCAACCTAAATTTTTAATTTGTAAATTCTGCACACTTTCTTTTCCTTCTTCATTTTCGTGTTCTTCCTTCTCCAAGCATAAAATTCTTCTTCCTTCTTCATAGTGTTTCAGCCATTGAAGAGTCCTTGAAGCCTTGAAGATTTTGTTGAACCTTGAGTAGAATTAACCCTCTCACCTTCTCCATTTCCTCACCTAGTTCCAAATTTCTGTTGGTGGTGTTCTTGTGGCTAGGTTTCGGCCATCTAAGGAATTAGAGAAGGTAAGTTTATTTTATGGTTTTATTAGTGATTTAGTTACCTTAAATTCTGCATTGAATGTTAGAATGGTTGAGTTTGGAGTTTGGTTAGGACTTTTATTAGTAGCCGAATCACATTGGGGAAATTTTGGGAAAACTTTCCATATGATCAAGTTAAGAAAGTAATATATATATATATGATGTTAGATAGATTAATTATATGATGATGGAATAGGAAAAGTAAACCTAGGTTGTGTGCCTCATTTGGACCGAACCATGC
>CANXYC010622167.1:0-11216 GCA_948193065.1 Aleurites moluccanus | reverse complement strand
GTGTGATATAGGGTTTATGATGTATAGTATATGCTTTATGTATGTTAATGTGCTTTGATATATGTTTTAAAGTGAAATGTCTTGAGTATAAGTCTTACCGGAGTAATTTAATTAATATAGGGGAATCCTCCCGAGCTAGGGTCGCTGACAGCGAGTCGCGGACTAACTAGGCCTGCTGGGAAATATTTGAAGTTTTGTTTGAGGTGAGTCTATATATATGATTCATGCATTATTCATTCATAAGTCATGCATTTATGCATATGAAATGATGTCCTTGCTTGAAAATCATTGATGATCCACTTTTGGGCAGTTTTGCTAAAATGACTTAAAACAAAGCTGCCGAAATGTTTGAAATTGACCTAAACTTTGACTTTGTGTAAAATTTATTCTAAAAGGTTTTTTGATGTCAAATCAAGACTAATTGCTTATTATATACATATATTTATCATTTATATAAAGAAAATGCCATGGAAATATTGATTTCAATATAAACCAGAAAGTGCCTGAAAAATGAGAAACGGACCCGTAATTTAGGGGTGTCAGCTGCGCTGGCGCAATTGGGCCCCGGAGACTAAAATTTTTATATTGAGCCATATTGCTCCTTTGATCTTTGTAATATTATTTAACACCATTAATTTCATATTTGAGACTTAATATTGATATATTCATACTATATGAGACATTTGCATATAATATTTTAACAGGACTACTTTGATGGTGTAGTGAGTAAATCCATCAACTGTGTACATAGATATATGTATATTCTCTGACCTTTACTAGAGAGGGTGAAATTCTCTATGCCATGGTGTGATTGGATGGAAATGGTGTGATTGGATGGAAATATGAAGGAAGAGAAGTGAAGGAAAAGTATAGTATTATATTATAATATGTTACAGATAACTCATTCATGTTATATTATATGCATTATGGTTCATGATATGTATTTCACTATTCCATTATCAGTTCTTCATTATTTGCAGATCATTAATGGATAGATGTGGTTTTTCATGAATAATATTGCAAATTCATATATTTAGATTCACTAAGTATAATTTTATACTCACCCCAAAGTTGTTAAATGTTTTCAGGACCTCGATCAGGCAGTCATCCATTGGCTACATTATCTTCAACCTTGGATCTTAGATGTATGTATTGAGATTACTCCAGTGTATAGAAGTTCCTTGGTATAATGTATATAGAGCTTGGTTTGGTTAAGAGTTTAATGTTTTAATATAATCAAAGTGTTAAATAAATCTAAAATGAGATTATAAATGATGTACATATCTGATATGAAATGTGAATGTAAATATTAAAGTGCTTATTGAGTTGTGTTAATTAATGGAGGCTATAAGGGGATGTATATTTATTTGGAAGTGTAAATCTTTAATTTTTACGGAAAGGTTAAGTCAGAATTATAGAGAAAACTCTGTCAATTTTTCTATAAGAAATCTTATGATATTAAAAAAAAAAAATACTACCTAAAATGTATCAAATGATTATGGATTATTTCTAAATGACATTATTAGTTTGTAAAAGTTAAGTTAAAGTAAAAGAATGTGCTCTTCGAGGTACTGGTTGCCTTGACATTTCCCGTACCCTAAGACCGTCATAGTCTAAAATTAGGCTGTGACAGAGTAATATTGCAGTGGAATCATCTACCATCAATTACATATCAGACTATAATCATATACTCATATATGCACTATTCATTCTTTTACTTTCTGTAATTCATTTTTATACATTTATACTCCAAAATATTCATACATACATATTCATACACTAACTATACCGTACATAACCCATGGAGCAGCTATGATATGAACATACAAAAATACTTAGTGTTTAATATAATTACACTGCTATAATACTATAGAATCCACAGAGAGTCAAAATGTTAGGATATCTACCTCCTACTCTATACCTGGAGAGGGAAACAGTGAGAGGGTGAGTATATATGATACTCAGTGAATCTAATATGCATCGATTGATAAATGGATAATGGAATATCAATAAACAATAGGCAGATGAGATAAATAAATCAATCTGCTCAAAATCTCTGGATACAGAGTCAAGTACAGAATATGACTGTAAAGTCAGTTCTCATATCAAGGAAAATATATATCACATGGATAAGATAGATAATGACGGATAATGACAGATAATAGAGCCATACGCATAGAAATATGTCAAACACAAATCAATCTCACATCAATAAACATAAGACGGGTCAGGTCTTATGACTAGGACTCATAACCCTTCCCAGTTAAGGCATAAGAATACACATTGTACACAATGTCGACAGTATGTACTCACTACCCTGTCGTGGCGGTAGCTCTATCAAATCACTTCGAAATCAATAGAATTAATAAACATATCAATAGATACCATTTTACAATAATGGCATCACCAAGTATCAATAACTCATCATTAATCAATTCAATGAGCAATAGAATCAATAAGATATCAATAACAATCGATTATACAATGACCAAAGGTCTAGCAACCAACAATGGGATCAAACATAAGTAGGTCATTTACGGCCAAAAAGTTGACGTAATTGGCATGCAATTATTGCTGGCAACGAAGGCATTCAAATGGTTGGCCTATGAATTTTTTAGCTAGGCATTTTATAGAACACATTGTGTGCAACAATGGAATGATATTTTGGTAAGATTTTGGTGCAACATTGATATTGCCCCAAAAACAAACATACACATTGGAAACAATTCCATAGGCATTATATACACATCAATAAACATCATTAAATGGATCAATTTAGCATGAAAAAGCCATAGGAAAAACAAGAGCAAATCAAGGCAATTTTTGCCCTAAGTGATTGGGCCACGTTTTGATTTTTACACATGGATTCCAATTGGCATTTTAACACTTTAGGCCTAATATATGATTTTAACACTTTAGGCCTAACATATGATGCATAAAAGACTCACCTAACACTTCAAATCACCTAGCAAAATTGGTTTGTCACCAATTCCTTCAAATTCCTCAAAGTAGGTAAAATGTGCAATTTTCTTCAATCGAATTTTCTACAGCAATTCAACTATTGATTACTCATCAATTAACTTCCAATTAACTTATTCTACACTCAATTTACACATACTAATCCAATTTCACAAAATCAATTCATACAACTTAGGTTTAGGGTTTGAAAATTGGGCAAAAATATTATATGAATCAATTGATGCAATTAAACACATTACCCAATCTTACAAACATCTAATAATCCTAAATCAATTATAAAATCAAACAAAGCAACAATTTATCTCAAATTGATGCTTTGGCCAAAATCCCCAAATGCTTGGTTCTTGAAATTTTTTTATTTTCTATGGTAGCAAATGGATGGAGAATGAAGAATATGTAATTTGTTTCAAATTTCCATGGATTTTCCTTAGCAAAATGGAAGAAAAATCAATGGAAAATGAAGAGCAAAATTTCGGACAAAAGAAGAAGAGAAATGGCCAAAAAATTCTAAGTGGGCCTATATAGTAAGTCACATTTGGTAATTTTCCTTTTGGTCCTTCAACTTTCCTTAAATTGTGCTTTTGCTATATTTTCTTTTGGTAATTTATTCTGACAATTTTGTCAGGATTTGAATTTCAAAGTGAATATTCAAACATCTTATTTTTATTAGCACTTTATAATAAAAATAATTTCAGAGCCGTTCTGAAACTTAAACTGTTTAAATTCCATTATACCTCTAAAGTTTCATTTATTTACTGTTTTGTCATTGCTTACTATTTCAATGGTCGTAAATATTTTTCACCTCTTTCTTTTTACTGCATTCACACATGCATACACATAGTTATTTACCCCATAGTCAGAATCATAAATTCATCTGTCGACCGGACTGTTATTTTTGTAGCAACGATATCGACACTGACATTTTTCGAAAAAGTTTCTTGTTTTTGCTCTAACTAAAATTATCTTTAGTCATTTCGATAATTTCAAACCACATACTGAGAACTTTAATCATAACAACATGTTATGCTTTTATAGGGTATTACAAAGGCGAGTCAAGCCTTATGATTAGGACATTAACCCTTCCCAGTTAGGATTTAAAGTATCCATTGTGCACAATGCCGATGGTATTTACCCACTACCTCATCGATAAGGTAACTATGTCATATAACATAATAATAGGTCAAAGGAAACAAGTATGATAGCAAACAGTCAAAGGAATCAATAAAAATCAATCACATTAGCTATGGGCTCAATTGGCTCTAATTGTCAATCAATGTCTCTTAGGATCAATAAACATGTATAAAATGCATTAAAGCATAAGCTAAATGCCATAAAACTCAAGTTTGGTTCAAGTACAAAGCATGTCAAAAAGGTGTATTTGCTCTGGCGAGAAGACTAGTCACTCGCGCTAGTAATAACGGCATTACATTGATAAGTCTATGATAATACAAAAGAAGCATTTCACCGAATACTTGGTGTGCACCACTTTAAGATTAATTTGGTAAGGTTCTGAGCTATGTTCATTAAAACCAACATTTCACATTTCAAGCACACAAATCAAAGAACACAATGACTGCCTAACACAATAATAAATCCATTGAAATGTATAGAAATTGGGCTTAAATTCAAGAAAAATCAAAGGGAAAATCACTAAGTATGGTTCGGTCCAAGCAAGACCATCATCAACAATTTCAAATGCGATTTAAAACATGGATAATAATATAAATATGACTCATCAAAACTATCAAATTTTAATTTTTAAAAATTTTTATAAAAATATTTAAATCCCCAAAATGTGGCACATAAAGGGTTATTGTGTAAAAATTACATAGTAGCCCCCTCAACCCAAAATTTATCATCTCCATTTAAATTAGATTTATTTGAATCAAATAAAAAATATATATATTTATTTGAATTAAATTAAAAAGTTTAACGGTTTATTTAAATTATTAAAAAATAGCTTAAGTTAGTTAAATAATATAGTTTATGGATTTATTTATACTTTTATTTAATTCAAAATTAAAAAATAATAATAAATAAATAAATAAGTGAGAGAGAGAGAAACCAACCAACCACTCCTTCCCTCTCCCGAAATACCAAAACCTAACCTAAACAGAACCAGACCAATTATCGGTTCACCCAAAACTCCCGTCAGCTTCTGGTTTTATACGGCGATCAAACCTGCCATAAGCTTCGGTTCGCCTTCTCTTAAAATTACTCCACAAGCAGATCATCGGTGATTGTGGAAACCAATCAGTTGGGCCAATACAAGCGGGTTGCTGCTGCCTAACCGGTCTGTCTTCTTTTTTTTTTTTTTTTATAATATTTATTTATTTACTTTGTTTTATTAACCTTTCTTTCTGTCTTCGTTAGAAAAGTCAAGTATAAACATTTTGTCTCTCTCACAGCTTGTTATGCTTCTAATTAATTTGAATTGTGATAAATATTTCTGGGTTTTTTAGTTCTTTTGAATGTCTTATAGATTAAAGATTCGAATTTTATATTAAACAAGAAGAACCCATAATTAATTAAGTTCTGAAGTTGAATGGAGTCACCAAGTTCGGGGCATAAACAAGACTTGGGTTGGAAACATTGCGAAATTGTGAAAGAAGGGGAAAAAGTACACTTAAAGTGTATATATTGTGGTAAAATCTTTAAGGGTGGTGGAATTTTTAGACTGAAGGAGCATCTTGCAGCTCGTAAGGGTGGAGGCCCAATGTGTCAAAAGGTTCCACTTGAAGTTCGTCTTTTGATGCAACAAGTTCTTGATGCCTATTATGTAAAGCAGAGCCACAGGAAGATTAATACTATGGCTATTCAGCAACCAATACCTTTTGTAACTGACTTTGATACTCCACAATCCATGCCCGCTACCCGCCAGAAAAAGGACTTGGCATGGAAATATTGCCAAATGTTGAAAGTTGATGGTAGGATACAGATTAATTGTAAATACTGTGGAAAAGTGTTTAAGGGTGGTGGCATTCATAGATTCAAAGAGCATCTTGCTGGTCGAAAAGGCGCTGCTCCTATTTGTGACCAAGTTCCATCCGATGTCCGCCTCTTGATGCAACAAAGTTTAAATGAGATTGTAATGAAGCAAAACAAAAAACAAAAAGTGATACTAGAAAATGTGAACAATGTTGAGAAACCTCCTGCTCCTAGTGATGTAGACACAGTTGCTAATCATTTTGATGATGATGATGATGATGATGATGATAAGGATGATGATGGTGATGATGAGGATTATATTGGACCCCCAAGTTCAGTTGAACCCAATTCCAATTTGTCACTGGACGAAAAAGAAGGGATAAATCATGGAAATTTGGACAAAAGGAAGAAGGGAAGAAGTAAAACTTATGCAATTGTTGATCGAGTTGATCCTTTAAATGTAGTGAATTTGAAAATGGTAGGCAATCCAATTCAAATGACAATAGGTCAATTCTTGTATGATATAGGAGCAAATTTAGATGCAGTGGACTCAATTTATTTCCAACGGTTGATTGATATGATTTCTTCTGGAGCATCAGGGGTAGTACCACCCTCAAATCATGACCTCCGTGGTTGGATATTGAAGAATTTGGTTGAAGAAATAAAGAATGATATTGATCAATATAGGACAACATGGGCTAAGACTGGTTGTTCTGTCTTGGTTGAAGAATGGAACTTAGAAAGTGGTAGAATCTTACTAAATTTTCTAGTGAATTGCTCTCAAGGAACCGTATTCTTGAAATCTGTGGATGCATCACACACCATATATTCTACAGATGCTCTTTATGCATTGCTTAAACAGGTTGTGGAAGAAGTTGGTGCCAGTAATGTTTTGCAGGTGATTACAAATGGTGATGAACATTATAATGTTGCTGGTAAAAGACTCTTGGATACTTTTCCTTCTCTATATTGGGCTCCTTGTGCAGCTCATTGCATTGATCTAATACTAGAGGATTTTGGAAAACTCGAGTGGATAAATGCAGTAATTGAACAGGCTAGATCTGTCACAAGATTTGTCTATAATCACAGTGCAGTTTTGAATCTGATGAGAAGCTTTACTTTTGGCAAAGACATTGTGCAACAAGGAATAACTCATTCTGCTACTAATTTCACCATGTTGCAAAGAATGGCAGATTTTAAACTCAATTTGCAAACTATGGTTACTTCACAGGAGTGGATGGACTGTTCATATGCGAAGCAACTAGAAGGATTGACAATGTTGGATATTATCAGTAATAGGTCATTTTGGTCTTCATGCATAATGATCATCCGTTTAACAAGTCCACTCTTACGGGTTTTAGGAATGGTCAGTGGTAAAAAGAAAGCTGCAATGGGGTATGTTTTTGCAGGCATGTATCAAGCGAAAGAAACAATTAAGAAGGAACTTGTTAAGAGAGAGGATTACATGGTCTACTGGAATATCATAGATCACAGGTGGGATCAACAACGACATCCTCCTCTTCATGCTGCAGCTTTCTTCCTTAACCCCAAGTTCTTTTATAGCATTGAAGGAGAAGTGCATAATGAGATTTTGTCAAGAGTGTTTGATTGCATAGAGAGATTGGTTCCTGATATGGATGTCCAAGATAAGATTGTGAAAGAATTAAACTTATACAAAAGTGGTGTTGGAGATCTTGGGAGGAAGATGGCTATTAGAGCAAGAGACACTCTTCTTCCTGGTGAGAGGCTTTTTTTTTACTAGAACACAATTATTAAGTACATTTATATTTTGAGTTGGATTATCTGCTTTTTTTTTCTTTTTCTTTTTATTTTTTGTAGAGTTTTTGATAAAAATGTCAGTTTCTTTGTGGGGAAGCTTCCAAAGCTGTGTCTACACTTGCAAAGAGAATATGATATGACATGCACCCTTCAAGAATGAATTACAATTTTTACTAGAGATGAGACTTGAATTTTATGTCAGATTCAAAATAGTTTTATGTTTAGCTGATTTCTTTCAACATATCTTTGTTTTAGCTGAATGGTGGTCTACATATGGTGGAGCCAGTCCAAATTTGGCACATTTAGCCCTTCGCATTCTCAGTCAGACTTGCAGTTCCATTGGGTGCAAGCACAATCATATTCCTTTTGAAAAGGTACATGCCACTAGAAACTTGCTGGAGCGGCGGCGACTGAATGATCTTATCTTTGTGCAGTACAATTTGCGTCTCAAAGAAATGTAAGAAGCAAAACGGCCTGTAGCCATATTCATAGTTAGTATTTGACAGTTGGAGAGGAAATAAGATATTGCTCCTTTGCTAACTGACTTTACTGTAGGGTTGATGAAAACAAAAACCAGCTTTCTATGGACCCTATATCATTTGACAATATTAGTCTTGTTGAAGACTGGATCCTGCAAAATGATCTTTGTTTAGAAGACTATGACAGCAAAGATTGGATGTCTCTTGTTCCTCCTGCTGCTAACACAGGATCGTCCATTGATGAAATTGAAGATTTGGGTGCTGGTAATTGCACTTACTGGATTTGAAAATATTCATCTTAGCAGCTCTTTTATTAATTAAATTAAAAACACGATTCAATGTGCAGGGTTTGATGATTTTGAGATTTTCGATGGGCTGAAGGAATTTAAGTAAGGAAATGAAGATGTAGTGACGATAACAGCATCCAAGTATACCTGGTGAATTCCGATCGTGCATGACTATCAGACTGCAGAAAGGTATTGTAAATAAACATCTATGTTTGAAGCTACAACTCAGACCAAGTATGATGAAAATATTAGGGTTTTAAATGCTTAACAGTTAATGTTGCTTTAATTGATTAGAATGAAAAAGTTAGTCATACTTAAGATTTATCCAAAACACAAGCTACAATGATAAAAGGATAGGTAATCACTTTTGTGTTGGATACTTGAGTTTAAGATTGTGAATGCAGACGATGCTTGTTCGTCTCTGGTTTTTTTTTTTTTTTTGGGTTCAATTTTAAAGGGCCATTTCATCCTATTTTATTTGAAACACGATAGAATTTTGGCTCGATGATATAGGATATGACAATTTACTGCTGTGATTTGTTAATCACAGTCATCCTGGGAAACGGACATTTCATCTGTAACATCTCAGCCCAGCAACTGCGAGATAAGTTCCCACGTCGAAAATGGATAAGGAAATTAAAGGATTTATATAATCCAGCTAATAATTTGAGTTAATTATTTTAGGCTGAAATTAAATTATAAAATAATAGATTATTTAAAATTAATTTTAAGCCGAGTCGTTACATATCAGGAGAGAGGAAATGTACCAGCAGTTTTTCTGTATTAGGAAAAGGACAATAAAGAGCAGCAAAACAAGAAGAGAAACGTGTCTCTTTTCTTTTTGTTTTTGTTTTTCCGTCTCCTTTTACTTTTTTACTTTTAACTGTTCTTGTTTAGCCATTCTTTTGAAATTCTATTTTAGATTAGGTTTTACCTTTATCTCTTAAAATAAAAAGGCTACCGTCTCATTTATATATGTTTTCTAAAATTGTTATCTGACGTTTATTTTTTAAGCTAAATTTTAAGTTGCAAATTTGATTTTCATATGTAGATTTAATAGTCAAATTTTATATTTTTCAAATTCAGTTCTAATAATAACTAGGCTTCATTTTAGCAAAGAATTGTATTCCTTCCACTCCACATTCAAGTTGTGGCAGACGTAAACACTTTATTATTCGATCAAAAATTGTTGTTTGCGAAGATAAGATTGTTAATTTAATACCCGGTTTTGTACATGTTCTTTCTTGCGTGTTTGTAATAATTTCTCTTATTTCCTCTTATCATCAAATATATTCAACATTTTCGTTAATTCCAATTATTATAAATTCTTTAATTTGTTAGACCAATTTCAATATCCATTATAATTTGTGGCTTTTTCTTTTCTTTTTTTAAGGTTATTATTTACTAAAAAAAAAAAATCCACATAATTATTTACTAAACAAAAAACTTTTTTTCCACGTAAATATAATTAAGGATGTACTCCACATTCGATTTATATTCGGCTTATACAATTCGGAAAATATACTCTTCATTGAATAATTTAAAATTATATATTTGATCTGTATATTTAAAAATGACTTTTTGGATATTACTCCTAATAATCGAATTTTTATCAATAAAATAAAAATGAACTCATTCTATCAATTAAATTTATCCTTGATTAAAAAAAAAAACTCCAAATTTATGTTTTCTTTCTAGTCCATAGATACCTCTCCTCATGCTAACCGCCTGCTTGTTTTAGTGCAACAACGAAAAATTATTGAGGACACCTTATACTCGCATACATAATAAATGGGACCTATCTAAATTTGTAGGAGGTGGATCTCATATATGCATAAATAAAAGTGCATCAGACCACCGGATGCAAAGAATAATTTACCTGGAACAAGTGCCAAGTAGGAATAAATAGTGGTCTTACCAACTGCCCAGTAGCTTAATAAAACAGACCAGAAGGAATGGTCACATAAGAAAAAAATGGTTTGTAAAAAAATGTAGGGATAAATAGTAATTGTTCATATAGATATTGCTTGATAGCTCTTGTCATTTAAAAAGTCCGGATAATTCTTAACATTTAGCAATTCAGAGTAGCCAAACTGATGAGAACACTTGCAAATTGCAATACAATCAAATGAACTAACACAAACTTGAATGTTACAGGAATGAAACATTTGAAGCTATGCATTCAGGTAAGGGATGACACTGAAAAACAAATTCCCTGACCAACACCAAATACCTAAGCCTAGAAAGTATACAATCAAAGCTGTGCATGAACTTACAAAACGAGTAATTCATAATAAGAAAAAAAAAATAGGAAAAAAAAAGGCTCAATAAATAGCAAGTCAAAATTTAGACCAAAAGTAATACCGCTTCCCGAGAATTATGCCAAAGATGATAGATACAAGGGCCACTCCCAAAATAAACTTGAAGTGCATGGCAGGGGAAGCCACTGCAGTTTGACCAAGCGCTTCTGAAGAGGATGAGGTTTCGGCAGATGCAGCCTCTAACTTTTTCTTACTCTTCCTTTTTGTAGGAATAGAAAAGGAGGTTGATCCAACGTCTCTGGATTTGATCTCTGTTTCATCCTTATGTGTAGCCAGATTGCCCCCATCACCCTGCAACATATTAAATGTTAATAACTGTTTGATTTATACCAGAAGACATTACTCATTTTGATGTTACTAGGCTCCGCTGTGTGTGTGTGTGTATATATATATATATATATATATATATATATATATATATATATATATATATATATATATAT
>CANXYC010622044.1:0-22260 GCA_948193065.1 Aleurites moluccanus | reverse complement strand
GATGATGGTCTTGCGACCAATATGCCTTTTATGTGATTGGAACCCATGACCCATGGATAGAACGCTCTTCCCAATGAGAGTAAATTCATTGGTCCATTGTGCACTTTGGGAACTCAGCTGGTAGAGTTCTGTACCAGTGTTCTACCTAGAGGGGACCAGGAGCTCTAGGCGTATGCCTAGCCAAGCATGCGTTTGAGATAAGGTAGCAAGGTCTACTGATGCGCTCTGTTATGAGAGGTAGCATGGCTATCGATCATTCTGTAGTTCTGCCATGATATTTGATAGTGCTATTTGATTGTTAGCACTTCTGTTTTCTTATAAACTTAACTATATCCTGATTCTTATTATGTTCTTGAAAGAAATGTTTTCCCTAAATTTTGTATTGATATAAGTATGTATATGCACTCCTTTCTACTACATGTTTATATCTTACTGAGTTGAAGGCTCACTCCTCTTCTGTGGATTTCAGGTGATAGTTTAGCTCGTGAGGGAGCTAGCAGGGAAGATCCAGCTTCTTGACTTATTTTTTCGAAGAAGCTTTATTGTAATTATTCTTTTGAGATACTTTGTATAATTATTAATGGTATTGTGATATAATATGTATCGGAGTACATTCTAGAGCTCCGTAGCTAGTCTTGTGGGAATAATAGAATATTTTGATGTATGAATGTTATCCTTTGGATACTCTTGTTCCTCCTTGATGAGAGATGTCTTCTTTAGATCATTAAGGAACAAGAGAAAGATATGGAATGATATAGAAGGATGTGTTTAACTTCATTTGATTATATAAATGAGTATGGAAATTTTATGGTACAAAGGCGATGTTATGATCTATTTGGCATTAATGAGAATTGTGATCTGTGAGTTCTACGGGTTTATGGTGGCCTTAAGCCTACCCTTGCCCTAGGACCGTCGCACCACTGGAGTTGAGGTGTGACAAAGGATTTCATAAGTCCTCATATTAGTGAGGCATCCCTACGAGGAAGGATTTCATAAGTCCTCATATTGGCGAGGCATCCCTATGGGGGAGGATTTCATAAGTCCTTATATTTGTTAGGCACCCTATAAGGAAGGTTTTTATAAGTCTTCATCTGGTGAGACATTATTGTTATGAATAATTTACTAAGTATTTATCTTATAATACTTATTGAGGAATATGTTATTTGCTTGAATTGCCTATGTTGAAAGGGAAAAATTCGTGAATTATAAATTCTACTAGATGATCAAGATATATCCTAAAGGGATTTATCTAGTTTGTTGTGAATGTTATTATCCTTAAAAATTTTAATATTATTGCGAGTTCTGTCTAGATTGAGGGGCTCGCATATTATTCATACAAATATTGTTATGATAAAATTTTCAAACTTATTCATACAAAAAAAAAAAAACACAACAAGAGGAGATTCAATAAAAGTTATATTTTATTAAAAGTATAACTATATTTACAAAGGTGGATGGAGAATTATAGAAAGAAGGGGGATAGCTTCGGCAAAATCCTCCTCCTGAGCTTCTGAGGATCTTCAGATATAGGAGGATCGGCTAGTAGATCTTCAACTAAAGGAAAGGCCTCAGTTGGGGGAGCAGTAGATGAGCTCGCCAAATTCATAGCCATGTTCACAAAAGGAGCCAAATCCTCAATTATGTTTATGTCTTATTCTTCCTCTGACTCTTCTAAGAAGGGAGTAAGAGGGTCAAATGTTTTCCTCTCAATCTTGGTAAGGATGTCTGGATAATACTTGACAGCTTTGTCCATAGCATCATTGAAGCTCATGGTCACCAAAGAAGAGGAGATACGGATCACCTTTTCCTCGAACTCTGAAGCAAAGAAGCGAGCATTATCAATTTGCCTTGGGGCTCGCTCTGAGGCCTTCAATTTTTGCCTAAAAAGTTGAATATCCTCTTCTTGGAGAGACATAGCCCCTTTTAAACGATCCACTTCACTAGCTGCATCAAGGCTTCTCAGACGAAGCTCATCACATTCTTGGTCTTTAGCCTTCAAGAGGGTATCCTTTACCTCCAGTTGACACTCCATCTCTTTCTGAGCCTCCTCTATCACTTTGTTCCTCCTCATTTTGTTATTGACCACCTCAGTTAGTTTGCTAATATATTTGTTAGCCCCCTCGTAGTGTTTTTCCAGCTCTTTGATGGTCGCGTCCATCACATCTTGATTCTTCAACTAGCAGTGCAGTTGGTCAATTTCAGCTTGTTTTTCCTTCACCAGTTGTTTAAAGTGAAAGGCATTATTGCGAGACTCCAAATAATACTGGTCACTAGCAAGGACTTTGATGTATACTTGATATAGTTCTCGTAAACCCTATAAGAAATAAGACACAAAGTTAGCAAAGCTTAAGAAATGCATATGGCTTTTTAAGGAATATACTGAGTGAAACTTACAGTTGCTTGCTTAGTAATTAACCTAAGCAAAAGCCTTTCAGAAGAAGCTCTGAAGGTTGGAGTTATTTCTGGAAGAGACGACAAGGCTGCAGCGAGATCAAGGCTCTATTTATGTGGATTCTCAATTTGGTGCAGAGGGAGGATGTCTTTAAAAGACTTAATTTTTTTTTTTTGGCTTCTTCAGAAAGCAAATCCTTTCTCAGAGCAATCTCCATAAGGGCTAAGCCCTACAAAACCTTTCATCCCTGAAAAAGCCTCCTATCATTAGCCGAGTTGGAACTCCATAACAGCAACCTAAGCCTGATATATAGGCCATTATTTGTCATGCAGACAATCTCTCATTGAGCAGTGCACTGCATGGAAATCTTATAACTTATCACGTAAGATGATAAGGTGACCTTGGGGGTTCTAACACAACCATCCCCCAATTTACGATACAACAAGCAGTTGACACGTGTTGAGACCATTACATCATCACAATGATATCAGCCTCTATAAATACAGGGTGAGCTCATTTATTAAGGATCTTCTTCTCCCATAAACAGTTAGTGTACTCATTTATCATTTCATTTAAGACTTCATTAAAGCTTAACAAAAATTCAGACCTGACTTAGGCATCATAAATTCTTAGTTGGCTCTCTAATACTAATGTGCTAGTTTTGCAAGCCTAACAAAAACCCAACAAACCCAAGACATATTTTGGACTCAGATCGAGAGGCTTTATAACTATTTGAAAGGCTTTTAGGCTCATCACACTTTATATTGCAAGTTTTGCAAATATGTTGGTGTTGATATTCTCTTGAGAGCGTATTATTTTTTTTATTAGTGTTTTTTTTTTCAAGAAATATGTAAAAATAAAAAATTTTATTATCATATATTTATTAAATATATTTTTTATTGTATTTTAAAAAATAAAAAATATTAATATTAATTTTATAAAATAAAAATTAAAAATTAAAAAAAAAAAAGAAATAAATGGAAATTGGGTATTCCTTTCTGATTCTTTTTTAAGTATATAAGGCCTTTTTTTTTCTTTTGAGAGTTAAAAAAATAAAAATTTTACTTAAGTCTTCTTCTTTTTTAATATATAAGTTCTCTTTAGTTACGAGAATTAAAATATAAAGGTTTATATATAAAAATAATATATAAAAATATTTATTGTAATTAATATTAAATATTAAAACAAAAATATACAAAAAATTATGGATTAAAAATAATTAAATTTAAAAATTCTTTTATTGTGAGAATTATTAGCTGAAAATTAATTAGATAATTAATGAGGTAAAGTATAAAGGAAATGATGTTTAGAAGCATTTGAAGTCTTGGTTATATATGAGAAATTTTAAATTAAATGATGGGGTCAACTGTTGATTTTCATACATAAAAAAAAAATGGATATGTGAAATCACCGATGGTTTGAAATTGGTAAAAACGACAACGTTTTGACTTTCCTTCGTAACCAAGTTTATAAAAGCGAGTCTTTTGCTTATTCACTCCCTACAAAGTTTTAAATTTCATATTCCAACGGTCAATTTTCATCCCTATCCATCTAATTTTGCAGAATTCAAATTCAAATTTCATATCCCAACAGTCTAAACTTGTAGAAATCAAAAATATTTCTCACTTTGTTATTCAAATTTCAATTCCAAAGGCCACTTTTCTTCCCTAACAATTTAAGGTTTCAAAAATCAAACCCCGCTTTCTCTACCGAGAGAACTTCTGCGCGAAGGGTTTGCGCCTAATCATCCACCAGAACCCTAGCGCTAAGCTCGTGGAGAAGGTTTGATTCGATTTACTGCTTCTCTAGTAGGTATTCGCTTTTATTGATAAATTTAAGGAAAGCAAGAAATGGGTTGGGATTTATTTTGAATGATGGATTGTGAAAGTCATTGTGTTTGATATTGTTCACCGTTCAGTTGTTCTTGGTTATAAATTCTACAAGTATTTTGGTTTTTTGTGAAGTTGTAATTGTTCTTATCACATATATACCCATAAAATTCTTTGATCAGAACACTTAGAACTAGATAATTAGATTCCTATATATAATTGTTTCTAAAAATGGGTTCTGTTTATTTTTATGTAAAGTGAGATTATTGATTACCTACTATTAATCTCTCTCTCTCTCTCTCTCTATATATATATATATATACGAAGAGATTATAGCTTTGATTTGGTGGAATTAATTTGAATTTTTGACTTTTAATCATTATTTCTCATTCTCACCATTCTTGGTCTGGTGAATTTTGTTTTTTCTTATTTTTCATTTTTTTGGGTATCATTTAAATTGCACTATTGGATGCAATGCCAATTACTTTTTTCAATTCATATTTTCCATGTAAATTGCTTTAATTTGAAATTGTGAATGCGCATATATAGAGTTGAGTTAATGCATATGGGTTTTCATCAGTCAAGTTTATTTCAAAAAGATAAACATGTTTATTCCTGCCATGTTATTTGGCTGCCAAATTCGCATTGCCAAATACTGGCCTTATTTTCCTATGGGAAATTTCCTATCATTGGGGATGGTGACAATGGTTATGTATGGAAATGCCATGAATTTCGAAAAATATCAAAGGATATATGCAAAAGTTGGTTGTGGAGAAGTCATTCTTGAAGTTCAGGTTTTTATTACTTATATTATGCAGACACACATACATATTCTTGATTTCTATGCTGTCTTTTTTCCTTGGTTATTTTCATTCTCTCTCTCTCTCTCTCTCTCTCTCTAAGTTCATGGGCAAAACTGGTGGAATTGGCTTTTATGCATACAATCTTAGTAATTGAAATGAAAATTTGAATACTGATTTTCTTATATTTATTAATATCAAGTCACTAAAAATTTAATATCTTTTGAATCAATACAAATCTTAGTTTGTAGTTAATATTAATCAACTTAACATGCTTTATTGTTGTATTGGTAGAGGATATGACTTGGAATTTGAAAACTCGAATACACTATTTGGTGTTTTGAGGTGTTTTTTGCTAAATTATTTTGCTTTCTATAGATTCATGGATTTGATTGTTTTTGTTTTCATAGAGGTTGAGGGGTTTTGCTAATGTTAGACAATAAGTTCTTTTTACTAAGTTGTTTTATGTGTCTGTGAAATTATCACATTACACCCAAGAAAGTTAACAATTTTCACATACAGTTTTCATGGATATGTAGTTAGATCATGCATGCCTCTTATTTTAATCTAAAACATGGTTTAAAATTTCTTCTTTTCACTTTTTTCTTAGATTGAAATCTGCAATTTTTGATTTGTTGGATCTCTTAACTTTTCACATGATAAATTGTTTCTAGATTTTGCTCAAAATGTTCAAATCTCTGTTTTAGTTTCACTTGTATTTCTCTGATACTGTATGTGCAGTCTAAATATTTATCTCTAACAGTGTCAATTTTTTTTTTTTAAATCATCAAAGTATAAAGGCTATTTAGGAACTCAAAACCCAATTAACTAAAGCTATTTTGACAAATATTAACTTGTTCTCTAAACTTAATTATTGTATAGTTTGATTCCTTTAAAAAATTATGTGAAAAGATGTATAATTTTTTAAAAGTTATGAAAACAAAAATACTCATACTAATTTTTATTATTCTATTTAATTTTAATAATTAAAAGTTATTGTACTAAATAACAGGATTAAAAAGTAAATTCAATAAATTCTTAGCTTTGCATTGTGAATGTGGGGGGGAGTGAGAATTTTTTAAAAGAATGGAAGATAACTTAGTAATAAAAATTAAATTTTGTTGATTTTCATTCAATTTTTTATAACTAGTTTCTCATATTTATTGCATGTAATTATTATAATGTTCAAATATATGGTTATATTTACTAAATATTAAGTATTTGATAAAATAAAATTTTTTTATTTTTGAATAATTATTAATTAATCAAATAAAAATCTTAATAAATTTCATGAAAAAATAAAACAAAATTAATAAAAAATAATTTCAGATATGTTTGATGAGAAATAATTTTTATAATTAATTAATAAAATATAATTATAAATTTAAAACATTTAAAATAAAAATTTAATGATACAAAAACTTACATATAATCTATTTATATGTGAAGTCTAAAATTTGTGATGCTATAAATTATAAATATTTTAATTTCCTAATTTAAATAACATAAAAAAAGATAAAAATTTTAGGAGTTTTTGTATAAAATAAAAATGATAAAAAAGATAAAAAAAAAATTAGGAGTTTTTGAATTTCCTTTTTTAAATATACGAAACAAAAATGATAAATTATAATTGTATAAAAAACAACAATGTAAAATTCATATTTTTTTTTTATTTTATAAGAAATTATTATTTTTAAATATAATCTATTTAAGAATAAGGTGTCTTTTTTTAGTTTTACATTAAAAATTATGCGATAAGTTTATAGATAATTCAAAAGTTTTACCATTTAGGAGATTTTAATATATAGTATATATGGTATAGTATAAAAAGAATTTCAATTACTAGCAATTAAGTGGAAAAAAAAAATTGATATAAAGGTTATGATGGACTTTAAAAATACTGTTTAACACTTAAAATTAAGTATTAACATTTTATCATTTTAAATTATTTGGTAACACATGATTTAAAAGTCTAAATTAAATTAAAATTATTAAAAATAATAAATCAAATTTTTTAACTTAAAATTTACATTAAATATCAGTAATTAATTTTTTAAAATTAATTTTGTAATTTAAAAATTATTTCATTTGCTTATTCAACACTTACACAAATCTTAATTAGTGTATTCAATCAAATCTTAAAAATTAAATAATAATTAAAAATTAAACTTTAATCTTAACTAACTAATGTATTCAATCAAATCTTAAAAATTAAATAATAATTAAAAATTAAACTTTAAGCCTAATCCTAAGTCTCAGTTGTTGGATTATACTCAAGTCTATGTTGGGTGGGGGCCACCATCTAAGTTAAACAAAAAAAAAATGTAAAAGGTCAAAAATTGAAGCATCGATTTTCGGTGCCTTAAATGGCACCTCAACCTCCAACCAATTTTGTTGAAAAATTAATAGCCATGCAAAGAATGCAAAGAAAATTTGCGAGTTCTATTGAGCAATTGAAAGCTCAATAAGGAGAGAAAAGAAAGAGAGGGAAAGTTGAGGGTGTTTTACACTAGGTGAGTGTGAAAATATATATATATATATATTGAATTTCTCAATTTCTTTTGTATTTTCTTTAAATAATACTTGAGATTTATATTTTGTATTCTCATTATTTATTAGTGGAGATTTTATTCGGAGTTTGGCCCATAATTTTTCCCTTCAAATTGGAGGGTTTTCTACATAAATTCTTTGTGTTGTGCTATTATTATCAATAATTATAGTTGTGATATATTGTGTAATTAATTATTCGAGATATAACTCTATCTAAAGAGGTTAAGTTTTAAGTGAGACCGCTTGTAACTCCTCCAATCTTTCCTGGGAATTATTTTTAGTATAATTTTTGGTACAATTATTCATACACTATAATTATTGCTTCCATTGCTTTCTCTATTGGAAATTATATCCTACTTGATACACACAAGGAGAAAGAAGTACACATCGTATTTTTCCCAACAACTGGTATCAGAGCCGACTATTTTTCTGTATCATAGCAACTCAAAGTATTGTAAATCGTGATAGCAGTTTGTGAATACTGTTGCATTTGGAACACTGTGAGTTTTTCTGTGTGTATTTATGTCTCAAGAAAATAGTATGGATATAAATACTGATAGAATGGTATATATTTAAATGGAGAAAATTATCAATTATGGAAGGAAAAAATGGAGGACCTTCTATATTGTAAACGTTGTTATTCTCCTCTAACTGGTACAAAACCAACGTCAATAGAGGAAGAAGATTGGAAGATTTTAGATAGGCAAGTTATAGGTTATATTCGCCACTGGATAGATGAAAATATCTATCATCTTGTTTCTACAGAAACTTCTGCAAAATCTCTGTGGCACAAGTTAGCTTAATTATATGGTGGCAATACTGGAGGAAATAAATTATACTTGATGAATATATTGATGAATATCAAGTATAAAGATGGTACTCCTGTTTCTAATCACTTGAATGAGATGCAGGGAATTATGAATCAACTTGCAAATTTGGGAATTTCCTTCAGTGATGAAGTACAAGGATTGGCAATTCTCAATTCACTGCCAGAAAGTTGGGAAACATTCAGAACATCGGTGATCAATTCAGCCCCGCAAGCAAAGGTGACTGTAAATCAAGTAAAAGCCAACAACAAGAAAGAAGGCTTAAACACCGTCTACATCTAATTCTGAGGCTCATGTCACAGAAAGTCAGGGGAGGAGCAAAAGTCGAGGCCCACAAAAACGTGGAAATAATAGATCCAAGAAGGATGTTGAGTGTTACCACTATGGACTGAAAGGGCACATGAAAAGAAATTGTAGAAAATTTAAAAGGGAATCGCAGCAGCAACAACAAAATGATGATGATAAAGATCAAGTTTCTGCTAACACTGAAGAGGCTTACATTGTCAGAGATATTGATATATTTGAGATTGTAAACATTGCAACGGATGAATCATATTGAATGATCGACAGCTGTGCTTCTATCCATGTTACTTCTAGAAGAGATTTCTTCCTATCACACACCTGGAGATTATGGTGTAGTAAAGATGGGGAATAATGACACATCAAAAGCTGTTGGTATTGGACATGTATGCTTGGAGACCAACATTGGGTGCAAGCTAATATTGAAAAATGTCAAACATGTACCTGATATGAGATTAGGTTGATATGAGATTAAACCTAATCTCTGTAGGAAAGCTGACTGATGAGGAGTATTATAACAACTTCAGTGGTAATCAATGGAAGCTTTCCAAGGGCTCTATGATGGTGGCCAAAGGAAGGAAACAATCTTCATTATTCATAATGGAGGCCCATATCTGTAAAGATATATTGAATGTGGCAAGGGAGGAAATATCAACATAATTGTGGCATAGAAGGCTTGGCCATATAAGCCAGAAAGAGCTAGACATTCTGGCAAAGAAGAAGATATTGCTTGGTGTGAAAGACACACTCTTGAAGTCTCGTGTTGATTGTTTGGCTGGAAAACAACACAAAGTCACTTTCAAGACAACACTCCCACACAGAAGTGCACATGTATTAGACTTGGTGCATTCTGATATTTGTGGTCCTATGAAGACTAAATTATTGATGATCATTCTAGAAAGGTGTGGTTGTAGACCTTGAGTACTAAGGATCAAGTAGTAGATGTCTTCAAGCAGTTTCATGTTAGTGTTGAAAGGGAGACTGGCAAACACTTGAAGTGCATCCGCACTAACAATGATGGTAAGTACTTGGGATCCTTTGCAGAATATTGTAGAGATCACGACATCAAGCACCAGAGACTCCTCCAAAGACTCCACAATTAAATGGTATGGCAGAAAGAATGAATCGCACCATTGTGGAGAGATCTATAAGTATGTTGTCACATGCAAAATTACCAAAAATCTTCTAGGGAGAAGCTGTGAAGACAGCAGCAGATGTGCTTAATATCTCTCCTTCAGCAGATCTAGAAGGAGAAATTCCAGAAAGAGTATGGCGCAAGAAGGACATTTCCTACAACCATTTGAGAGTGTTTGGTTGTAGAGCTTTTGTACACATCCCAAAAGATGAGAGATCTAAGTTTGACGTTAAGACCAGAGAATGTATCTTTATGGGTTATGGTCATAACGAATTTGGTTATAGACTATATGATCCTGCAACAAAGAAAATAGTTAGAAGTCGAGATGTGGTGTTCCTCGAGGATCAAATAGTAAAAGGAGATGAGAAACATGTCCAGAGACTAGAGCAGAATAATGATAATCTTGATCCAGTACCTCCACCAACTACTGGGAATCAAGGTGGAGTTGAAGCCAATGATGAACAACAAGAAGGAATTGATGAACAACCATCGATAAGAGATGTATATCTTCTAGAAGATACTCTTCTACAGAGTACATGTTACTGACTGACGGGGGAGAACCTGAAAGTTTCCAAGCAGCCTTGGTTGATGAGCACAAAGAAGAATGGATTAAGGCCATGCAAACTAAAATGGAGTCATTATATGAGAATCATACTTATGAGCTTGTGAAATTGCCTAAAGGAAAACAAGCACTAAAAAATAGATGTGTGTTCAGATTGAAGGCGGAAGGAAATACCACAAGATATAAGGCGAGGTTGGTTGCGAAAGGATTCAATCAGAAGAAAGGAATTGACTTTGAAGAAATTTTTGCACCAGTTGTGAAAATTTCATCCGTTAGAACAATTTTAGGTTTAGCAAGAAGTCTAAACCTAGAAGTTGAACAAATGGATGTAAAGACTGCCTTTCTTCATGGTGATTTAGAGGAAGAGATTTATATGGAGCAACCAGATGGCTTCAAAGTCAAAGGCAAAGAAAATATGGTTTGCAAATTAAAGAAAAGTTTATATGGATTCAGCAAGCGCCTAGATAGTGGTATAAGAAGTTCGAGTCATTTATGATAGAGCATGGATATAAGAAGACTACGGCATATCATTGTGTATTTGTTAAGAAATTTGCAGATGATAACTTCCTTATCCTCTTGCTTTATGTAGATGACATGTTGATCGTTGGCAAAGATATTCAAAAGATTGACAACTTGAAAAATGAACTCAGTAAATCTTTTGCTATGAAGGATTTGGGGCCAGTAAAACAAATTCTTGGTATAAAGATTCTCTGAGATAGAAAAACCAAGAAATCATGGTTGTCTCAAGAAAAATACATTGAGAAAGTACTTGAACGGTTTCAAATGGATCAAGCCAAATCAGTGAGTTCACCTCTTACTAATCATTTCAAATTGAGTTCTAAACAAAGTCCCTCTACAGAAAATGAGAAGGAAGAAATGGAAAATGTTACATATGCTTCAGCAGTAGGCAGCTTGATGTATGTAATGATATGCACAAGACCAGAAATTGCATTCGCAGTAGGAGTTGTGAGTAGATTTCTTTCAAATCCTGGCAAAGAATGGGCTGCAGTAAAATGGATTCTTGGGTATCTTCGAGGCACTTCCAAACTGGCACTTTGCTTTGGAAGTGGGAAGCCTATATTGGAAGGTTACTCTGATGTTGATATGGCTGGAGATGTTGATTCTAGAAGATCTAGCTCAGGATACTTGATTACTTTTGCAAGGGGAGCTGTGTCTTGGCAATCAAGATTGCAGAAATGTGTTGCGCTCTCTACTACAGAAGCATAGTTCATTGCAACTACAGAAGCTAGCAAGGAATTGTTGTGGATAAAGAAATTCTTGCAAGAGTTTGGAGTTAAGCAAGATCGGTATACCCTGCACTGTGACAATCAAAGTGCTATCCATCTTAGTAAAAATGCAAGTTTTCATTCCAGATTGAAGCATATCAACGTAAGATATCATTGGATTGGAGATGTACTAAACTCGAAGCAGTTGGAACTTGAAAAGATCGACAACAATGATAACGGTTCTGATATGTTGACAAAATCTTTGTCCAAGGATAAGATTGAGAACTGTCGAAAAGCTGCAGGAATGGTTGAATCCTCCATATAATCGGGAGGGGAAGATTTGTTGGGTGAGTCCCTCCTATATGTAGGGCCCACCATCTAAGTTTAGAAAAAAATGTAAAGGTCAAAAATTGAAGCACCGATTTTCGGTGCCTTAAATGGCACCTCAACCTCCAACCAGTGCAAATATATATAGTATTCCAATTTCCTAAATTTTATAATACTTGTGATGTTATATTTTGTATTTATTTATTAGTGGAGATTTTATTCAGAGTTTGGCCTGTGGTTTTTCCCTTCAAATTGAAAGATTTTCCACGTAAATTCTTTGTGTTGTGCTATTATTATCAATAATTATAGTTGTGATATATTGTGCAATTAATTATTCGAGATATAATTATGTCTAAGGATATTGGATTTTAAGTGATACCGCTTGTGATTCCTTTAATCTTTTATGGGAATGATTCTTGGTATAATTTTTGGTGCAATTATTCATACACTATAATTATTGCCTCCGTTGCATTCTCTATTGGAAATTATATCCTACTTGATACACACAAAAAAGAAGTACACATCGTATTTTTCCCAACAGTCTATGCCCGCCAAATTCATAGCCTGTTCATGCTAAAATATTGAATCATGAATCCATCTCAAAAAAATATAATTGATTCATGAATGCATATTACATGAACAATTAATATTTGGTAGTTGAAATGTATAAGCCATTATACATTTTTATAAAGTGTGAGTATATGTATATAGAGAGACAAATATTAATGAATGAATAAGAATATGTGTTTAAGATGTTGAAGTAAATTACAAATATGGTCGAATATAACATTCAATCTAATATGAATATGTTTGAGATATAAAAGTGGACCAAAAATATCGTTTGAAATTAAATGTCATAAAACAAATACAACCACACGAAAAGGATATGAGATGTTAATGATTTTAGAAATATGATGAAATCATGGAATTTCTAATTAATTGTCCATTAGGTAATCAAATTTTGGTGTAACTGTGTTAGGAAAAATAAAACATAGAAATTCAAACAAGAGTTTAAAGGAAATATACAATTTATTTTAAGATTTATTGATTGTGGGCAAACCTTAGAATAGTCAGCACGATATAACAGCGGCAGTACCTTACACGTATAATAGTCAGCATGATAAAAGGAACCTGATATGCCTAGTTGTTGATCTGTCCTTTCCGACATTTACCTATGTGATGAGGGCAAGTATCCTTTGAATTGATCCAATGAGTCACGATGAGGTATAAATTAACATGTTCAACTACCAATAGACTTAGTTTTTGCAGTACAACTTATTATCTCTTCTTTTCATTATCTCTTCTTTTAGAATATTCTATAAATATTCTAAAAATCAAGTCGCTAATCAAAGAGGTTTTACCATGTCTAGGCTTTGACCCCTTGATGCTATTTATTCATTTTGTAGGTCAATAAATCTATCTCAGACCCAGACTCAAGCACAAAAGATTCATCAATTTTCTTTGAAGATCTCTGAATCATCAATAATCATTTAGACTTCCATAGTATGAATAATATATAATGATTTGGATTTTTTTAATGGTATGTAATAAAACATCATGGTATATTTAAATGTTTTGTTGCAGAAAGAATTTTTAAAATATTTAAATTTTTTTGTTTCACAAAGTATTTTTAAAATATTATTTAAAGAAATAAAATGGAAAGTTTTTGTTTAAGAATGTTAAACAAGAAAATATTTGTTTAAATTTTGGACGAAGAAATATATAAAATAGAATATGATTGAGTGTTAAAAAATTACTTTTGTTTAAGAGATTTTAATTGTAATAAATTAAAATCTTTTTACATTCCATATCAAAGAGCATTTGAAAGTGTACTGTCAAATGCATAATTTTGTTAAGTGCACTACTGAATTTTGCTTGAATTACATGTTCAGTTGTTAAAAAGCGTGTGAAGTCGCTCAAACAAAAAAAAAATTAATTAAAAAAATATAAAACATATCAACCAATCTCATTATGCTAATGAACTTTCAAATCATTTTGTCCTTTCTGTTTTTTATTGGTTTTCAGGGGGTACTTAATCAAGCATTAAATCATGGTTGATGCCATTATTACTAATAGAAAAAGAACTATAAAGTGAAAACTCATACAAGAGGCTTCTTAGCAGCATTAACAAGTAAGTTATTCACAGGATTGATGTGTGCAGTTCATCCAAGGTAAAAACTTATCGAAAGAGCATAATATCTCTAGTGATTGTTACAGTTGTGATAATAGTGGTGGCAGCATTGATGATGTGCATATGCTATTGGTTCAAATTTTGATGATCCTAAGAAAATGTGTTGTATCTTTTTTATTAGGATGGGCCTGTTAAGACGTCTTAGACCTACATGATAGGAAAGCAAGCAATAAGTTGGTGGCTAGTTCTTAATATTCAAGGAAGAAGATAATATGCCTTAAGAGAGTTATTTAGTGAAAGAAGGATATTGAGAAGTTGTAGAAGTGAATCAATCATGCTAGTGGTTATATCTATTTATACCTTATGTTGCCAATGTTGGATCAGTCTAGTGGACACATATCTTCATTTTAGGAATGGGGAAGGTTAAGTCATTTGGGATTAATGGATAGATGGGTCAGTCAGGTCCCTTCTGACATGGGTAAGCATGTTATATGCAGTGGAGTGCTAAATTTTACTTCCTGCCTAGTGATGGTCAAGAGGTTTATCCTTTCCTGGTGTGCTGCAAATGGCTCACTATGTATGTATCCGGGATACTGATGCTCAGATGTAGGAGCATGGTCAAGCACATTAGGGATTCCTTTAGGTGCTTCAGTCTAGCGAGTGAGCTTGTCTGTCCCTTCCTTTCTGCCTATTGCATCCAAGTACATTATCACTAATTCTCCTTTAACAAAAATTCTATTTTTGACCTTTTTGTTGAAATGGCTCATTGCTCTTTGCTTGTATGTGGCTACTCGAAGGCATGTTTTCTCTCCCAGCTTAAATCCAGATCCACTATCCTTATTTGATCATTCTTTTGATCCCTGCAATAATTAATTCTCCCACTTAGCAAGCTTATATCGACTGAAATGACTACCTCGATTCCATAGGTCAAGCTGAATGAGGTTTCACTAATTGGATCCCTTAGGCTGGGTTGGTATGCCCATTACACATGTTATAGCTTATCTTCCCAATTATCTTTATAACAATCTAGCCTCTTCTTCAAGCCATGCAAGATGGTTTAATTAGCAATCTCAACTTGCCCATTTGTCTGCAGATGAGCCACAGAAGAGAAATGTTACTTGATTTGGACCCCATTACAAAAAGTTTTGACTTTAGCGTTGTCAAATTATTTATTATTATCGCTGATAAGCTAGTAAATGACCCCAAGTTGGCGGACTTTATGCTTTCATAAGAAACTAATCATTTTCTCTATAGTGATTGTGGCTAAGCGCTCGACTTCTACCCAAAGGTCTTATAATGTCAATTCCCTATTTTGCAAATGGCCAAAGGTTGGTCAATAGGACTTGCTTGTCTTCTAGTATATGTTTTCCATTGGCAAACTTCTAGCATATAGGGACCTTTCTGATTAGCTGTATGGCCTCTTATCTCAAGTGGGGTAAAAGTATAACTGGTTGCAAAGACCTTTCCTCCTACATGCATGCCATAGGACCCATCATGTATCTCTCTTATCATATGCATAGAAACTCACATTTTTCTCTCCACAATGACATCCTACATAAGCTAGCCTCTTCTTTGCCATGCTCTTATTGGTGAAATATTTAACAATTACCAAAGGGAGGATAGAGGAAAGGGTCCTACAATGTCGATTTTCCATTTTACAAATGGCCAAAGGCTAGTCAATAGGACTTGGTTGGCCATTTATGTTTTCCACTAGCAAATTTCTATCATATAGGGACATTTCTGACAAGCTGCATGGCCTCTTCTCTCATGTGGGGCTAAAAGTATTCCTAATTGCAAGGACCTTTCCTCTTATATGCATGCCACATGACCCCTCATGTATCTCTCTCAGCACATACTTTAGTTCTGCAAACTTTAGACACTTCAATCATAGCAGAGAATGGGCTCGCCTATATAGGATGTCATTGTGGAGAGAAAATTGTGAGCTTTCTTTGCTTCTACTTGGTCTGGAGGTAGCTTGCCATCTTTTAAGTACCTAATAATATGATTCATCTAGTATGGTTGATCATCTATCTCCATCTCCACTTCCCTTCATGGAAGCTGGAATGTTCCACTGTAACTATAAAAATCCTCTGAGGGAGCTTAAAGACTATGTGAGGTTGTTAGTTTGTTCAATCCCTCTAACCTAGTTGACAATCAATTTTGAGTCACTGTGGACTTTAAGACTCATCAATCAAAGACAATCAACAAGTTGCAAGTTATATGTATCAATGTCTCGTATTCTACTATGTTATTAGTGATAGCAAACTCGAATCTTATAGCGTACTCTAAAGCATTTGGTCCTTTTAGAACTATACACATTCCATTCTCTTCAGCACTACAAGCTCCATCTATATAGAAGCTCCAAACAATTTCAGTACTAGATGGGATAGCCTCCAGCACCTCCTTTAGATATGGCTCAGAGATTTGAGCGGTTGAAGCGTAATTATGAGATGATAGTTGAGTATATTGCCCAACAGAGGAAACAAGTGCCTCTAATACAGGTGGCTCCAGCTCTGCCACCACCTGTAGCTTTGGTAGCTCCTCCAGATGTTCCTCCTCAACCACCTTTGGTTCCACAGGTTGAGGAAGTATCTTTTGAGAAATTTCTAAAGCTTAAGTTAGTAGAGTATAAGGGTAACGTAGACCCTACTTAATTTTTGGAAGAAGTGGAAGATAAAACACAGATTTTGAGAGTTGCTGATAGGATGACTGTGGAGTTTGCAGGTCACCTTATGAAGGGTGATGCTCGTGACTAGTTTAAGAAGAGTATTTATGGTTTACTTCTTGGCAATTGAGGGATCAGTTGGGCTCGTTTAAGGGAGCTTGTGATGAAGGAGTTTCTTTCAGAATCAGTTAAAGAGGTTAGAGCCTTGGACTTTGAGAGACTTGTACATATTTCTGATGTGTTTGTATCTGAATATGCGAAGAGATTTAGCTATTTGAGTAAGTTTGCTCTTTCTCTAGTGCCTGATGAGGTAGAACGGATTCATCGATTCAGGAGGGGATTATTGACCCCAATATTCAAGATTCTATCGGTACAGGAGTTTGATTTCTTTTCCACGCTAATGGATAAAGCAATGGTTATTGAGAACAGAGAAATGGAAACAAGATCTGCTAGGGATCAAAGGAAGAAGGCAAAGATAGGAAGTTCATTTAAGTCTCATAGAGACGATAGTGGAGTGAAGAGTATGGGTGTTTCTCTTCATACTACACCGGTCGGTTTTGGAGGTCAATCAAGTCGATCTCAGTAAAGACAGAGTACTTCCAGGTATACTACACAGATGAGTTATGGTTCTGGTAGTCTAACATCTCCTACAAGTTCATTTCCTATTTGCTCTACTTGTGGAAAGAAACATTTTGGACAGTGTTATAGGGAGATTAGTGTTTGTTTCAGATGTAGTCAGCACATCCACTTTATTAAGGATTATCCCCAAGCATTGCACTCGGATAGGCCTCAGGCTTCCCAGTTTATAATTTAGATGGATAGAGGAGGAGGTGGTATTCAGTTTGGTAGAGGTGGTTTGGCACGAGGCCAGAATGCTGGTAGGGGTTCTGGTCAGACGGTGGGACAAGCTTCAAGGCAGGTACTGATTGGCATAGGCAGAGGTAGAGTTTTTGCTTAGGCTCAACAGGAGGCTCAAGCCTCAAACACAGTTGTGATAGGTATTATTCCTACTCAAGCTTTGAATGCACGAGTTATATTTGATTTTGGTGCCACACATTCCTTTGTTTCTTCATGTTTTGCAAAAGGAATTGTTTGTGGCATATAAATTTCTAGATTCTGCATTGATTGTGTTGACTCCTTTAAAGGAGGAGATAGATGTGAATAAGGTTTATCCTTCTTGTTTAGTGAGCCTTAATGGCAAGAGTTTAGAGGTAAATTTGATTGAACAACTAGTGTTGGAGTTCGATGTGATCTTGGAAATGGATTGGTGACTTGAGTTCCAAGGGGAAAGGAGTGAGCCTTATAATATGATATCCACCATCGAGGCGAAGAGATTGTTAAAGAAAGGAAGTCGAGGGTATTTGGCATATGTCTGAGGCGCAGAAAAGGAAGTGAAGAGCATTAATCATATTCATGTTATACATGAGTTTGTGGATGTATTTCCAGAAGAATTGTCTTGTTTACCACTAGATAGAGAGATTGAGTTCATCATTGAAGTATTCTAGGTACTAATCCGATATCAATATCTCCGTATTGCATTGCCCCTAATTGAAGTTGAAACTGCAAGACTTATTGGATAAAGGGTTCATAAGGCCTAGTAGTTCGCCTTAGGGTGCTATGATGTTGTTTGTTAAGAAAGCAGGACATATCTATGAGATTATGTATCGATTATCGACAACTCAATAAAGTCATTATTCAAAATAAGTATATGCTTCCTCAGATTGATGACTTGTTTGACCAGTTGCAGGTCATTTCTCTAAGATTGACTTGAGATCAGGTTATCATCAGTTGATGATCAAGAGGGAGGACATGCTTAAGACTGCTTTTAGAACCATGTATGGTCATTACGAATTTCTGGTACTACCATTTGGGTTGATGAATGCACTATCTGCTTTTATGGATTTAATGAACAAGGTCTTCAAACTATTCTTAGATAGGTTTGTGATTGTGTTCATGGATGACATATTGATGTATTCCAAAAGTAAGGAAGAGCATGAAGACCATCTACTCATGGTTCTATACACTTTAAGAGAACGTCAGCTTTATGTTAATTTTTCTAAGTGTGAATTCTGGCTTAATAAAGTTTGCTTTCTAGGTCATGTGATTAATAGAGAAGGGATTTTTGTAGATCCAAAGAAAGTTGATACGATTTTGGATTGGCCTAAACCCACCAATGTGACAGAAGTTAGGAGTTTCCTGGGTCTAGCAGGCTATTATCAGAGATTTGTTCAGGATTTTTCTAAGATAACTGCTCCTTTGAGTAAGCTCACTCAGAATCATGAAAAGTTTCAATGGTTTGATGATTGTGAGGACAGTTTTCACAAGTTAAAGACTTGTTTGACTACTGCTCTGATTCTGGCACTACCTTTTGGTGAAGGTGGTTTTGTGATTTATTATGATGCTTGATGCAGAATAGTAAGATAATAGCTTATGCTTCTCGTCAGTCAAAGGAAATATAAGATGAATTACCAGACCCATGATTTGGAAATGGCGGCAGTAGTGTTTGCTTTAAAGATTTGGAGGCACTATATGTATGATGAGAAATGTGAGATATACACAGACTATAAGAGCTTAAAGTATATCTTTCAGCAGAAAGATTTGAACCTTAGGCAAAAGAGATTGATGGAGTAAGGATTATAATTGTGAGATTTTGTATCATCTGGGTAAGGCTAATGTAGTAGCTGATACCTTGAGTAGAAAATCGTTGGGGAGTGTGGCTCACATTTAGGTGAGTAGGCGATAGTTGATTAAGGAATTTTAAAGTTTGCATGATTTGGTTTTCAGTTTGGCTTGTCTTGATGATAGAGCATTGTTATCTCATTTCTGAGTTAAATCATTGTTGGTTGATTATATTAAGAAAGCTTAAGATAAAGATTCTCGCTTGATTAAGTTGAAGAACGAAGTGGAATCAGGGAAAGCTTCGAGATTCACCACTAGGGATGGTGTATTGAGATATGGTACATGGTTATGTGTCCCTGCAATGGATGATCTGATTGAGCAAGTGTTAAGGGAAGCTCATTATGCCAGTTACAGTGTGCATCCAGGTGCTACTAAGATGTATCATGATGTTAAAAAATCATATTAGTGATATGGCATGAAGAGAGACATAGCGGAGTTTGTGGCTAAGTGCTTAACTTGTTAGCAGGTTAAGTTTGAGCACTAGAAATCATCCGAGTTACTTTAGCAGTTACCTTTGTCATAATGGAAATGGGAAAGAATAACTATGGATTTTGTGGTAGGATTGCCTAGGACTTCAAGTAGATATAACTCCATTTGGGTGATTGTGGATAGGTTGACTAAGTCAGCTTATTTTATGCCTGTAAGGACTACCTATTCAGCTTCTCAGTTGTATATTGATGAGATTATGAGATTGCATAGTGTTTCGATATCGATCATTTCTGATAGAGGTACTCAGTTTACCTCAAGATTTTGGAAGAAGTTGCATGAGTCATTAGGTATTCGACTGGATTTTAGTATGGCTTTTCATCCGTAAACCAACGGACAGTCAGAAAGGACCATCCAAACTCTAGAAGACATGCTGAGGATGTGCATCCTAGATTTTGGAGGAAATTGGGATAAGCATATACCATTGATCAAATTTACTTATAATAATAGTTATCACTCTACGATCTAGATGGTACTGTATGGGGCTCTGTATGGAAGGAAGTGTAAATCCCTATTTGTTGGTATAAGATTGGGAACAAGTTCATTGAAAGTCCTGATTTGATCTGATATACATTCGAGAAAGTACCTTTGATTAGGAACGATTGAAAACTATTTTTAGTCGTCAGAAGAGCTATGCTGACCCTAAAAGAAATGATCTTCATTTT
Source organism: Aleurites moluccanus (assembly GCA_948193065.1). NCBI lineage: Eukaryota > Viridiplantae > Streptophyta > Magnoliopsida > Malpighiales > Euphorbiaceae > Aleurites > Aleurites moluccanus. The sequence continues at coordinate 1,686 of CANXYC010622044.1, read as the reverse complement.
TTCGTTGGTGATAAGGTCATTTTTAAGGTATTGCTAATGAATAGAGTTATGAGATTTGGAAACAAAGGCAAGTTATCTCCCAAATATATTGGACCTTTTGAGATTTTGGACAATGTTGGAGATGTTTCATATCGGTTAGCATTTCCACCAAACTTGGATAGTGTTCATCCGGTGTTTCACATATCTATCCTTCGCAAGTATGTTCTGAATCCTTCACATGTATTGTAAGCGCAACCTTTGGAGCTTAACTCAGACTTAACTTATGAAGAGATTCCTATAGCCATTGTTGATAGAATGGTTAAAATACTTCGGAATAAGAACATGGCAATGGTGAAAGTTCTCTAGAAGAATCAATCGACGGAAGAATGCACTTAGGAGAGTGAGCTTAGAATGCAAGCTAAGTATCCTCAATTGTTTCAAGATTAAAAGTAAGATTTCTGTAAAATTCGAGGATGAATTTTTTGTTAAGAGGGAAGAATGTAATACACTCTATCTATATTGCTTATGTTCTGTGTTCTGTTTGGTTATTTCTGAATGAATTTATTTATGTTATGATAGATTATGATTCTTTGCTCTGTTTTGTTTAATTTTCTGTTGATATTATCTATTAGAATGTGTTATGTTTGGTTCTGGATGGCTCTTAGAGAGAGTTTATATGTTAAGATGAGTTTGATGGAGTTTTGGTTAAGTTAGGTTGGAAAGAAGTTGAGAATGCCTCATGACCTATTTTTCATAGGTGTGAAGCATATCTTCACGGGTGTGAATCAGTCTTCACGGGTGTACAAAAAGTTTATGTCTGAATTTCAAATTTTCATCAGATTATTTGCAAAGGCGTGAAAGGTCGACCTTCACGGGCGTGAGTCCTTTTTTCATGGGCATGAGTCCTTTTTTCACAGGGCGAAGCGTCAGGTTCTATATATATCAGCTCATTTGTCAACCATCTGAAAATTAAACCATTTTATCTCTCTTATTTATTTCTCAATCACCAAACCCTAAATTTATTTCATCTGCATTTATAAGTCATTAAAACTATATTAATGCTTTATTTTGGAAGACCAACACTATAAATGATCATTAAATCATCTCAAGTTCAAGATTTATTCAAAATCTCCATTTGAGGAGAAAAAGGTATTTTCTCTAGAACTTGGTTTCTGTTATGATTTAAGGTTATAGGTTATTAGAATAGTTGTGTATGAGTCATGAAGAGTATGATATATGCATTTATGGCCATAGATTTTGGTTGTTGAAAGAATCAGGGCAAATGGTGAACGGTAACTTGAATAGAACAATTCTTCAATTTCTTCATAAATTTCTTTGAAAATGGTTAAATTAAATTTAAGAACTAACTAAATGAAGTTTTAGAGAGTCTCTAATTGCAAGAATTGATATGGATGATATTGGGTAAGGAAAATTCTAAATTTATGATTTGTTGAAATATATTAGGCTTGGAGCATTAAGTGTCTTTGAGTTGATTTGGAGCTTAATAGAAAGTTTTGAGCTTCAGTTTGGATTGTTGCTTTGTGGAGATGAGTTATGCATATATATTTTGTATACGTATATATGATTCTTCTACTAAAATTCATTCTGAGCATATATATGCAATTGTTAAGTTGGTATTTCTTTGAACCAACGATATTTGTTATAAAAGTATTTTGTTTTCATTGCTATGCTTTATAGTTGGAATTG